>BMAO01019496.1:0-131345 GCA_019973975.1 Trichonephila clavata
ATGAAGTAGTGAAGCGCCGGCTACTGGAGTCACAACTTATCAGGGCTGCGCGTTCACGTGATCTCAATGAAAGCGAAAGAAAGTTCAATAAATCATTAACATTGGTATACGATTTTTCATTTTGTAACTGATTAAATTCTATGAGAAATATCCTGTGGCAAGCCCTCAAAATAGTAGTACATAATACACTTGATATGTTTTCAATGCAAATCCTAGACATTCTAGACTTCTTAATTCCATAGAAACTTTGTCATAAAATTTTCTAAATGCATTAATATCATTCGAATGTTTTAAGGGTTTAATATTTAAGATATTACTCATATGAGTCTGAATCAATAAATCTTCTCTAGCAAAGCGTTCTTTTAATAATTAATAGCAGCATCATATGTTGAATCAGAAATTGAAAATCCGTCTACCGTACTTAATGCTGTTCCACCTAAGTAGGATTTCAGATAGTTAAATTTATACTATTTAATTATGAACATTTTTATGATATATGCCGATTCGAAACTATTCCAAAAATTAAGCCATTGATTTACATCACCATAAAACTTAGAATACATAATTTAGGCAATTTTATTCGTCTATTTCTTCAATATTTATATTAGGTTGGTAGACTTGATTGATTTCTCAACATCATGACTGACATTCGCAGGGAAATTTGATACATTTTTATTTAATTCGCGAATACGTTTATTAACTCGAAATTTCGTAAGAGTAACTTTATCATTATATTCTTCAGTTTTCGTATATTCCTCTTCGAATTCTATTTCACCAAACAATGGTTCTAGTTCGTTATCTATACATTTAAGAGATTCAAATTTAGTTACTAGTATTTCTAATATTTCTTCTAACTTGTCAACATCTATATGTTCTGTTTCCAAAAGTTCGTGTTCTAATTTAGTTACAGTATTAGTTACAGCAGTTCTTAGAATACTGCGTTTCCTTTTCAAACAGGATACTCTATCTTTATCTTCCGACATGTTTACAATTCTAATTTCTTATTTCAGTCATATACTTTCAAGTGAAATAATTTTTCTAATACACCGCTTGAATCCCGGCAGGGATGCCAGATGTCGCAAAAAATCAATCAAATATTGCCTTTTGCTATATCAAAACAAACGCTCTATTATTCTTACAATAAGGAATAAGGAAAATTTTACTTATCTCTTATCCTTATGCATAGAGCGTCGGTTCAGGTCGGTCCAGGGATTTAGAAACGGTGGTTGTAAACAAAGTCTTCAAATAAAAACAGATCCAAAGGAGTAGGTAGCCTGTACTTTTTAAATTATTATTTAATAGGACATAACACTGCAACTACACTACACTACACGAATAAAAAGAACATTAATTAATAACAGTTAGATTAATATACTAGAGACTAAAAACTACATAACATTTCCGTTACATCTCTTTTTACCTAATGCAACTGACATAAACAAAGTGGCATAGTTCTCACGCGCATGCGTGGATTCAGAGTTCAATGAACCGGAGGGTGAGAGAATTTTCCAGATACAACATCCTCCCACCTTTGAGTTTCTCGAGTTCGAAAAAACTCAAACTCGTTCTTTCCGAAGTAGTCCATCTCTGGATCGTAAGTTCTTGGGGGCATCCAGTTCAACAGACAACTCCAGGGTATAAGCCGATCTTATGGGGCCGAGAAATTCACCGTTCTTCATCTTCACCTTAGTAAGACGTACATCTCCATCTTTAGAAGGGAACAGTTGAATAACACGAGCTAAAGGCCAGTCTATTCTCTTGTTATCAGTGTTTGTTACATTGATTAATGGTTTTCTTCCTTCCGAATTGATTATTTCAAAATTAGGTAATTTTTCAGATTTTGGCCATTCATTCATAGGTTTCTGTAAATAAGCAGGTCCCTCCCACCATCGAGATATGCTTAAGGCTTCCACATTGCATCCTCGAGAAGGCAGGTAGCTAGGGATCAACGAATCGGGAACATAACCCCACCTTTCAGGATCACTAAGAGTTCTGATTTCTTTCTCAGGATCACCATCTTTCAACCAAATAAATCTCATGTAATCCCTATCATGATCATCTAGAGATATCGATAAGAATGTTTTGCGAATATCCGCAGTAGCACCAATTTTTCCCATTCTAAAACGAGTCAGAACTTCCTCCTTAGACTGCTTTTCACAAGGGTCATTTATACCAAAAGAATCCAAATTCCATAAATCAGTTATTTTTGCTTCATTTACAAAAAGAGAAAGAGTTAAATATGAACTATCCAGATTAATTTCATTTGAAACTTTACCCATGACAGTCCATCCCAAAATATATTGCATGGCAACTAATCCACATGAAAGATGTTCAATTTTGCCTGTAAGTATTTTCCCGGCAACATCGGCTCCCAGTAATAGATGTATATCATTAACACTTTCTTCATACAAACATTTTTCAGATTTAAAACTTACATCACTCAAAAATATTTTCTTCTCTCTTAGTTCTTTTAAACAATAAGCATTTTTTATTTTAGGTACAGTCGCACAAATTTTCTTTTGATCCATTACCTCAATTTCTATTTTATTTTTTGTATCTAAACTATTCAATTGTATATTGTAACGATTATGACATTCAGTTTTTTCCAAGCCTCCAAAAAGTCCATGAGTTACTGTCTCTTTACCTATGCTTTTTAATCCCATTTTTTCCGCAACAAATTTAGAAATATAACTCTTAGTCGAACCACTGTCTACAATTACACGTACAAAATGATTTAATCCTTTATTGGAAATGCGAACTACGAGAGTTTGCAAATAAATTTCATTGAATGTGGACTGATTAGTAAGAACAGTATTTTCTGATGGCCTTGATTCATCAGCCTTCGGATTAATATTTTTATCGTTTTCTTTTTGCTTATATTTAACAAAACACATCAAAGGGGAATGCTTTCCTGAACAATGACAACATGTTATATTAGCTTTACAAAACCGAGAAATATGTTTTTTAGCTCCCAAGCATTTAAAGCAACCTCCTTTCTTTAATAAAATATTTTTTCTTTCATCTAAAGATAAATTATATGCATAATCACAATCAAGACTTTCATGAATGGATGAATCACAAAAAATACAGTTCGACCCTTTTATATTTTGTTTCTCAATATCCGTAGAAATTAGCTGACACGCGGAAAATTGTTTGGTTTTGTCTGATTTATGAATTTCAAAATCTCGCTGTGTTTCGAACGATGAATTATTAGAGGGGTATGAAGTAGTGAAGTGTCGGCTACTGGAGTCACAACTTATCAGGGCTGCGCGTTCACGTGATCTCAATGAAAGCGAAAGAAAGTTCAATAAATCATTAACATTGGTATACGATTTTTCATTTTGTAACTGATTAAATTCTATGAGAATATCCTGTGGCAAAGCCCTCAAAATAGTAGTACATAATACACTTGATATGTTTTCAATGCATAATCCTAGACATTCTAGACTTCTTAATTCCATAGAAACTTTGTCATAAAATTTTCTAAATGCATTAATATCATTCGAATGTTTTAAGGGTTTAATATTTAAGATATTACTCATATGAGTCTGAATCAATAAATCTTCTCTAGCAAAGCGTTCTTTTAATAAATTAATAGCAGCATCATATGTTGAATCAGAAATTGAAAATCCGTCTACCGTACTTAATGCTGTTCCACCTAAGTAGGATTTCAGATAGTTAAATTTATCTACTTATTCAAATGAACATTTTTATGAATTGCCGATTCGAAACTATTCCAAAAATTAAGCCATTGATTTACATCACCATAAAACTTAGGAATACATAATTTAGGCAATTTTATTCGTACACTATTTTCTTCAATATTTATATTAGGTTGGTAGACTTGATTGATTTTCTCAACATCATGACTGACATTCGCAGGGAAATTTGATACATTTTTATTTAATTCACGAATACGTTTATTAACTCGAAATTTCGTAAGAGTAACTTTATCATTATATTCTTCAGTTTTCGTATATTCCTCTTCGAATTCTATTTCACCAAACAATGGTTCTAGTTCGTTATCTATACATTTAAGAGATTCAAATTTAGTTACTAGTATTTCTAATATTTCTTCTAACTTGTCAACATCTATATGTTCTGTTTCCAAAAGTTCGTGTTCTAATTTAGTTACAGTATTAGTTACAGCAGTTCTTAGAATACTGCGTTTCCTTTTCAAACAGGCTACTCTATCTTTATCTTCCGACATGTTTACAATTCTAATTTCTTATTTCAGTCATATACTTTCAAGTGAAATAATTTTCTAATACACCGCTTGAATCCCGGCAGGGATGCCAGATGTCGCAAAAAATCAATCAAATATTGCCTTTTGCTATATCAAAACAAACGCTCTATTATTCTTACAATAAGGAATAAGGAAAATTTTACTTATCTCTTATCCTTATGCATAGAGCGTCGGTTCCGGTCGGTCCAGGGATTTAGAAACGGTGGTTGTAAACAAAGTCTTCAAATAAAAACAGATCCAAAGGAGTAGGTAGCCTGTACTTTTTAAATTATTATTTAATAGGACATAACACTGCAACTACACTACACTACACGAATAAAAAGAACATTAATTAATAACAGTTAGATTACATATACTAGAGACTAAAAACTACATAACATTTCCGTTACATCTCTTTTTACTAATGCAACTGACATAAACAAAGTGGCATAGTTCTCATGCGCATGCGTGGATTCAGAGTTCAATGAACCGGAAGGTGAGAGAATGTTTCCAGATACAACAAATGATTTTCGAACTCGCAAAGAAGCAAATGTGAAACTAAATCAACTGGATGAGGGGTTTCCCACTCACACCCAGCGTCGTTGCGCTGCACTCATTGTGGACTGCTTTATATTTTTATGTAACACTTCAGCAAATTATTCTTACTTTTTTCCCCAACTTATTATGATGAGTGGATAATAGAGATCTTTCTAAGATTCCACGTAAATGTACACTGGTGTCCAAAAGTTAAGCATAATTGATAAGTATGTGAATAAAGAAAGAACTGTAAATCAGAATGGCGGGTAACGTGATATGCGAGTGTAAAATGGTTATAAAATAAGGAAGCAAATCAAAAGAATGATAATAATTAATTTTATTATCCGAAGTAGCAGTTTGAATGAAAACTGAGCATAGCAAGGATTCACACTTAAAAGAAAAAATGAAAGAAAACATTAAATGAAATACTGATGCTGCATTTAAATAAGGCGTGTGGTCACCTCTGACAGTCAGGCACGCTGCACAGCGATTTACCATACTTGCTATGAGATGATGAATGAGTTGTGGGCTCAAACGGTTCCAAGCTTCTTGGAGAGCTCTCTTCAGTTCTGTAACGAAGCTTGGTGGGTGCGAAAGGGCTGCAATTTGTCTCCCGAGCATGTACCATACATGCTTGATAGGATTTAAATCAAAGGAGTTCGCAGGCCATGACATGCGCTGGATGTTTTCCGTTTCAAGGAAGTCATGAATCAGCACCGTTCGGTGACATGGCGCATTATCAACCATGAAAATGAAGTCAGGATCGATAGCATCTCGAAACAAGCGAACATAAGGCTCAAGAACTTCGTCTCTGTATCTTTGAGCAGTCACAGACCCCATGTCAAAGAAATGGAGGTCTGTGCGGCCGTCCATCATGATGCCTGCCCATACCATTACTCCCCTTGATGGAAAATTATGTCTTGCCGTTATGTTTCTTGGTTCAAAACGTGTTCCACGTTCTCTCCATATCGTTACCCACCGAGAATCACTACTCAGACTAAACCGGGACTCGTCATTGAACATCACATTGGCCCACACTCCAATGTTAATGTTTCAAACTCCAGTTCAAACGAGCGCGTTTATGCGCAGACGTGAGGGGAATGCAAACTGCTGGTCTTCTTGCATACAGGCCAGAATGATTACGTCTCCTGTAAACAGTTTGTCTCGAAATTCGTATTCCTGTGGCGACTGTGAGTGCCGAACCCAGTGCTCTGGCAGTTCTGCCCCTCTGACGTCGCGCACTTATTACCAAATATCGGTCTTGGCGAGGGGTTGTGACTCTTGGTGAGGGGTTATGTCGGGTAACATCTCCCGTTCTTTGAAACCTCTGCCACTGTCTTGAGATCACAGACTGGTCAACATTCAGAATTCGAGACACTTCGGTTTGTGATCGTGAGGATTTCAGCATTCCAACGATTCTTCCTTTCGTAAACATGTCCAATTGGCGTCTTTGTGCCATCATTCACCTTGTTTGTTGGTTAACAACGTTCTTTCGCACAGCAGTTGCACGAAACTTGTCTGAACTGCCTATGCTGCGTGAATCGGTTTGTCCGCGTTCCAACACGCGCCGGTGTTTCGCGCAGGATGTAGTCGACTGAAAAGTTTTGCAAAAACCCAATGTTTCTTCTTCACCCAATTAATATCCGCAAGAAATTTGGAATAATTTTACGAATATTTACTCCATGTTTTTCGCATTTTACTATTTATGCTTAACTTTTGGACACCCAGTGTATAACCGTTACCGTTACCAAGAAGTAAATGTTACAGGAAATCTTTTTTTTTTATAAAAAAAAAAGTCTGTCCATGCATTGTTTTTAATCCCCCATCCCACCCCTCTGCTTATGGGACATGGAACCGCGTTGGGAAACAAGGCTTTTAAAGCTGTTTTCTCCAAATGTACGAGAATTTGAACTAAACGATAAGCACATTTTCGGACAGAAAAATGCCTCTATTTTTATAAAAATTTTGTGACATTAAAACTCATCCAGTTTTTTTTATAATATGGCGTTTTTAAAATTTTTAAATATTACATAAATAATTAGTTTCTCCTTTGAACACTTATAAAGGGATAGCTCATTTAGCATTACGGTATAGGAGAAAAATAGAAACATATCTTACGAAAGAAAAATTGTGTGAAATGGGATTAAAAAAAAATTATATGATGAAATAAGTAATTTTCTACAGGATAGGTGAAGCAGGAATTTACTATTAATGTTTCAGTACTTTAATATCTGAAAAAATATTCCAAATTCTAGTCCTATTCTTTAACACTACCGGAAGACAGCCATAACTACGTGGTCATATAAACTCCATGAAGAATGTCAATCTATTTTGCATATATATACGCATTTATAATTTTCTTTTCAAATGTTTCTTCTGATTCGCCAAATCTCTGAGTCTGACTTGCGGAACTCCTGGGTTCCGCGGAACACAATTTCGAGACTACTGCTTTATATGAAATGACACATTCACAACTCGGCTCTAGCGACTCTTTTGACTATGTCCATTCGGCATCCAATTATTCGATGACTTTGAGGTTCAGTTGCATTGAACGTTCACCAAGCCCCTTCATTTTGCACGACTTTGATAAAATCTAATAGGTCTTTAATAGAATCGAGACTCGAACTTGCGCCTGAACAAGAAATCGCCGGTCTAGTGATTACGACTAACCGATTTTTGTGGCTATCGAAGGAAAAAGAACGAGACTCTGTCTAGGGAGCTTTGTTACAACATTAATCTTCTGAATTTAAAACACTCACGTTCTGACATGTTTCAGTAATCAGTTCACCTGTAAAAAAGACACTGAAATGCTGTTTTCGTGGTTTCCTTTTCACTAACAAAATAATCTCTCCAGAAAGGTCTTTTTTTCACATCCTTTTTCATTCTCAAAATTCCTTCTTTGACATATATCTACCAATAGTTAAGCTTAGTTTTATAAAAAAAAATATGCAGGTGTATTACTTGCAAAATAGTTGGTCATTGTAGGAGGCAGTAGTCGCTTATCGAAGTTTACACTAAATAAAGCTATGACGGGTGACAACACCTGCAGATGTAAACAAGCCAATTTTACCATTATTAGGACACAATGTTTCCCGCGCAAAACCACACTGTCCATCGCTCTTCGGGGAGAAAAAAAAATAGCCCCAGAAACCTGTAGCTTGCGTCACCTCTGTTTACGGCAGAAGTCCGTTTTCACCTACGCACCTGTCGCGCATGCGCGTGGCTCGTTTACGCTTCCGATTGGCCGATGGGCAAGTGACGAATCATGGCGTCATTTAGTTGAGTCGGAAATGAGTTTTTGAGAGACCGTTTTAGTGATCAGTGTTGCGAGATCTGCTCTTGGATCCAGTTTGCAGTGAACGTGATTTCACAATCGAATTTTTTTTCTTTTTTCTCCCAACCCTATCAACGAAGAGTGGATATAAACATGTTGCTGAAAATATTTATTTTTCTGTTCGCCGGTGAGTTTTTCTTTTTTTTTCTTTCTCTGTACAGTGATTGAGTTTTAAACATTTTGTAGTGTTCTGTTCTTTGTTGTTATTTTTTAATGAAATTAAAATGTTTTTGGGCTTATATAACGGATAAACACTTCAGTTTAAGAATTGGTGTTCGTTTTTTGAAACACCCATTTTGAATTCCGAAACTTTTTATGATGCCCAATTTTACACGTAATGGAATATCGCTTTTATTTGTATTTTCTTCAATTTTTATTTTTGAGTGAGTAAAACATATTTTTTTAGATTCTTTAGGAAATCGCGTTTAACTCATCAGTCGTTATAAGAGGTCTGATTTTGTTTCCAAAAAACGTCCAAAACCAACAAAAAATAATAAAAATAAATCATGCCTTTTTTTTCTGAAAAAGAATAATGATTTAAAAAGAGCAAAATAATGGGTGGAAGAGATTGACGATTGTTACAACTGAGTTTAAATTCACTTTAAATTTGTATTTTCTAAAAGTACTGAAAGTTAAAGAAATTATTGTTATGGAAAACTATTACGGTCCGATTTTAAGTAGCCTTGAAATAACTGTACAAATTAAAATTACAACGGTGGTCTATGAGTGATTTCTGTCTAAATTTAGATCTTTTTTCGGTTATTTAGAGTTACTTAGATTAATTACTGTAGTAATTTATTCAAGTCCAGACAACTCGAAAATCGTACTTGAAATGGAAGAACCTTTTTTCCCCCTCCAGGGAGCAAAAAGTTACGATTATATTGGCTTAAGATCAAGCTATTTTGTTTTAATTATTTCTATGTGCTTTTAAAATAAATCAAATAAAATTACCTATATTAGATCTTAAATATAGATTTATTAAGCATTTTATATTACCATCATTGCATTGCTCATTTACTGTATTGACGTCATAAACATTAGGACGTCTTAAAGTCCTTGGGCTAAAATTAACTAAAAATTGTCCCTTTCTTAATAATAATAAATTTTCATAAAATGAAAAAAATCTTTTGTTCTAATTACGAAGCCAGTTTGATAATAAAGAGAAATTTAATACTCGGTACTAAATTCCACCAAGAAAAAATGCGCAATCATCAATGCTCTCCTCTCTCTCTCTCTCTGAGAATTAAGTATATTATTCTTTCTATTATGAAAAAAAAAAGAAGCTTAGATTCTGAACTAATAGCATTTAAGGATTTGTAGAAAGCACGAGAGAGTAAAAGAATTTGCAGAAAAATAAAAAAAAGAAATCATGTGACATGGATGGGGTGTGGCAAAAAATCATATCCTCTCCATTAAAAGGGAGTTTTAACAATATTTCCACAAAATAAAATTTTATCAATAAATACTAATTTCTTCCCGTAGTATTTTTAATAAAAATTAAGTTTTTTTTTATAAATAAATTTTATAATCAATGTAATTATAAGCCCCGAATAAGGCTACTTAAGTTTCTTGGCATTTTATTTTTTTAAAAATTTTATAATTGTTAATGGTGCAATTCCTTGCATTCTAGTTCGATTCTGGGTTGTGAAGCAAATTTCATATTAATTTGTTTTGCTGGACAGTTAAAGGATTAAACACATATTACTTCAGTCATTGCTATTTACTTAGGAAAGATGCCTTTCAGATGAGGACTTGAGCAAAACTGTTTCAGCCTCCAATGTGTGCATCACAATACGTAAAATGGACAGGTGTATCTTTTTGTTTGTGAATTGATACAGTGCTTCTCAAACTTTCAATATTTGCGACCGAGTATTCAATCATAATTTTCATTGCGCCTCCAACTTTCATATGATACAATAACTAAGAAATAGAGATGAATGGGGTAAACATGGACAAGGGAATGGTACGACATTGTGTTTATTTTTTTGCGTATATTTAAGCTACAATTTGACTTAAACCTCTTAATTACCACCGGCGTATATATACGTTGAATGGCCCGGACGTATATATACGTCTTTCCGAAGTACGAAATTTTCTGTGCACTGATATGAATAAAATTATTCCGAAGGCCTTGGAATACAAAAAAAGGATATTTGCAGTGTTTGTGAAGGATTTACTTGTATCATAGGATTTCCTCATTTATTCCATTCCTTCCCTTCCCCCCCCCTCCTTCCCTCAATACATCACATATTCGCACCTACGTGGAAAACGGAGGCATTGGGGAGCGAATCGCGTAACCTTCAATCGGCAGTAAGGGATTATATAAAGCCTTACAAATATCAAGATAAGTGTTAATTTTTTGTGTATAATTTTATATAGGACAAGCCCTTGGGGTCAGTGGTAATTATTAAACTTGTTCTTCACTCAGCATTGTTAAATTAATTATAAAATACTTTTGCAGTACTGATACATTTATAAATATATTATATCAATGAAAATGTTAATTTTATTTTTTATTATCTCAGAATGTATTTTGTTACTTTACTTTCAGTAAATTAATAATTTTTAAAATAATCTTATGTTTTCGACTTTTGAATATGCTAGAGGTTATCCCGTCTCCTGGGGGGGGGCACTATTTGAGAAATGCTGAATTGATACCACAATTTCATTTGAAAAAAAAAGAATATGTTCAATACAATTTCTTTCATTTTACAACGAACTAACACACAGTTTAAAAAAGGCGAAGCAATTTTGTGTAATTGAGTATTTTTCTTTTCTTCTGAAGTTACTTTTGAAGAATTTCTGTTTAGTAAATAGACACACTTCAAAATAAATAAAAAATTGTTGTTGTTGTTAAATGAGGAATATTAAGAATCCTGATCATCAATATATTCCTGAAATCTTTCATACATTTCCACTCATATCAATCAGTTCTATAATTAATTATTTATATGTTAAATATTGATTCTCATATAGGAATCTGCCATTTAAGCCCTAAATAATTTCTATTGAACTCGTTTTAACCAGAATGTTTTGCTCGAAACACTTTATCTTTTTTTTCTCCCCCGCCCCTCCTATTGAAGTAAAACAAGAAAAAATATATGTATAAAAAAATTTTAAGTCAATATCTACTTAGGTCAATGCAAAGAGAAGTTTTATATTTTAATTACTTTTTATTAAATAATTACAATTAAAAAAAATGTATATACATATGGCAGAATCACAAAATGAAAGCTTCTTTATTCTATGTGCAGTGTATTTTTAAAAAAGTGGCCGTCCTTTATTAATACATAAAAATTATAAATTTTGAAAAAAAAAATATCCAAGTCTCTGCTGTAATTTCTGGATTCGGGAAAGTTCTTCCCGCTTTTAAAAATAGCTCTGTAGCTAATGTATGCGTTTCGCAACCGGTGGTTTTTGAAGGATAAAGTGATTACGATTGTGCAAAAGAAATTCGCGAGCTGCTAAAGACTGATCGGTCCGCTGACGACCATTGGATTTGGTTAAACGGCCACGCCCCTTTTTCTTCCGGTTGGAAAGTCAGTGGTTCGGAAAGTAAACATTGCGGGACTCCCCATCGGTTGATTGATTTCGTTCACTTCGAATTTTAAGGAAATAAAAATGTTAATTTTTCAAAAGATTAATATATAAAGAAAGGGGATATTTTCTTTTTTTTCCCATCAGAAAATGTTATTCTGTAGATTGTATTTTGGCATTAAAAGAAAAGGCGTAGCAAAATTTTCACCAAGAATAATGTTCATCTAGTTGGCATTAAGTTCGTTTTCATCAGCTATGTGAATGAGGTAAAAAATAGTATTCTTTTAATATTGAGGCAGGAATTGATTTTAGCTTTGCACAATTCAACTTGGAAGGATTCATTTTAAAAACTAAATACGGAAAAAAAAAATATATTAAGTAAATAAAATTCTTAGTAATGTAAAATATTTCAAAAATCATTACAATTTAGAAATTCAAAGATCATGTTTCCATTTTTACAATTTAAAAAGGATTTCCTTTGTAAAAGACTGCTATATTTTTAAGTATCTCAAAAATTTTAAAGGAATTTTTTAAAAATATTTTTGTTAAATTTTGACTTAAAAATAAATATTTATTTTTAGGCCAGTTTAATGTTTTTAAAAAAAAATCCTAAGAATAATGTCTATATCGAATAAATATTCATGTGTTTTCAGATTGTTTTGTCATGTATGATTTTTTTTCTTCAAATACGAACAGTGATTGAACTAGGGACGAATTGCATTGTATTCATTGAATTTCCTCACTGCTTCAAAAGAGGATTATGTTATACATGAGGCGCAAAAATTTCTATCACTTTAAGACCACTAATGTAACTAGTTTTCAGTGGGCCCTGTATCAAAATTCTTTGCAGCAATTTTTTAGAATGTAAATAAAAAGGATTACTTAAATAAAACTTATTTGTGAATGTATCAAAATATTCAACTTGTTGGAGGCCCTGTAGCTTTGGGGCCCTGTAGCCGTATACAGCTGATACGGTTGACACGGCGTTAGCTATACTCCTGTTTAAGACACTACAAACTTATGCAAATGAATAATTATTTGATGATTGTAATTGTGCTTTAATGTTAATTATCGTTCGATAAAGTTTGTCAACTAATCTAGTTGACTGAAAATATCAAACTAAAGTCATTATTCCAGTTTTCAACACTTTGTCCAGTTTTTAACCTATTCACGGTAACCTTGTCCAAATGACTGAATAACGAATAGGCAAAAACTAAAATATTTTAAAAACAGTTAATAAATAGAATGCTGGCAACATTGGAGGCCAAGGGATACATTTTAACTATTTCCCCTTTGCTTTTTTCCCCGTTAAAATATATGTGTGTATGTGTGTCTTTTTTTGAAAAAACATGCACTTTTATTATTTTGTACATAAAATTTTGTTTTTCTTAAGACAAAATAAGAAAAGTATTAAAAAGTTTCAAGCAAGATGTTCTGCATTTCATCTTTAAATACAGAGAGGCTCACTGTAAAATGTCATTTTGGTAGTTGAATAAGGAAAGTGAATATTTTTTAAATACATCCATGCTTACTATGTGAGAGCATTCAAGTTATATTTATAGAGATAAATATATCTGTTTTAAAGTTTGCGAAATTGTGAATAGCGCACATGTACTATGCTCTAGATAAGTTTATAATAAAGTTGTCGAATGCAATTCAAATGTGTTTAAACGTGCAAAATATTCCGCAACTGAAGTTTCTCATTTCGAAAGATCTGTGCACATCAATTGAAATAAATATATAAGTAAAACAAGGGTCTTTTAAAATAGCAGATAAATGTTTATAGCCTTGCCACAATTTAGTATTATGTTCAGTTCAGTATGTTGTGTTCGCAAACACAACAAAAGTTCAAATTTCGCTTTAATTTCGTTTATGGTATGACTAAATGCAGTGCAGGCAGTTTTAAAATTTCAGAAAGATTTTCGAATTTTGATGAAGAACTTGATTTTTGTTCGACAAAATCTTTACCTTTTTTGTTTATTATTCAAATTGTCGATTAACATGTCACTGACCAAGTGCACATACGAGGACACGCACATGTCACCTGAAATGTGTGTATTTGCAATAAATTAATTGTGTTCAGTTGGGTTGGGTATGATTTATAAGCGGGTTTAATTTTTTTTTCTCTTTCGAATCATTGTTAAGTTTCGTAATAAGCTTCATTCTTTTGATGGTTCAACTTATTTGCGTGTCAGAAGTCTAAATCAAAAGGGATAAATTATCTCTGAAAACAGTGATATTTCGGTTTCTTTACTCGCAAGTACCTACAGTGGAATCTATCTAAATATCAGTTTCAAATCAATCAGTTCAGCTCTTTGTTCTGAATTTCCATTCGGCTTCCGGTACCTCGAATACAATTCCTTTTGGACGATGCTCCTTTGCCAATTTGGTTGACTTCCATTATGTAATGAGTTCTTGAATAACATTTCTAAATGGGGATAGGTCATCTTTTTTTTTTTTTGTAAATAAGGTACATTTTGCTATTTTAGCTGCTCCCCCTCCCTACTTTCCCTACTTTTTGTAACTTGCTGGCAGCTTTAGCAACAAACAGAATAAAACGAACCACAATAATTTAAATTAATATCGATATCTCACATTTTAAGTTAACATTTGGCAACAAGTAAGAAAAAAAATGCCATAATTCATATTATATTTAGCGTTCCGATGCCTTCTCGGAATCTTTAGCCCGATTCTTTTTTCTATGTTGTTTATATTTTGTAAAAAATGACCTGAGATATATCTCTTTTTAATCATGCTTGTGCGAGTACTTTAAAAGTTTGGACGAATATTAATACTGAAGGATATATTTTCAAAAGCGATTATAAACTCCAAAATGAAAATTGTTTTAGATTATTGGACCAGAGTTTTTAACGATTTCAGTTGCGAACCGGGTTATTTTACAGACTAGGTGTTGAAAATTACATTATTCTATTCTATGTACATAAACTTAGTTTTTGAAGAATGGAGTTATTGCTTTCGAATTGTTTTTACACTCGACATCATTCAGTATTTTATTTTGTTCTATGGATACTGCTTCTTTCAGCAAAACTATGTTTTTTCCCCGCTGATATTTGTGTAAGACATGAATGAGATGCAAACTACATACTGCATCGTCTAGTCTTTCGATGTAGGCTTGCTCACTAAGGAATCCTGAGGTGAGACTAAATGATTTTTATTGTTTATTAACCTCCCATCACGGAGGGTTGTTGGTTATATTCTGAAGCACACACACACGACCAGGTCACCTGTCTTAATTCCCACTCCACGCCAACGTGAAAATTTAGAATCTCGACAGATTTTACATGCATCAGTGTCTCTGCACATCGGGTTTCTTAGAGATACCAGGATACAATCCTATGGCACGACAACAAAATGCTGTCAAAGAGTTCACGACCGTTCAGATACTCAAGAGATGATAACAACAAAATACCGTAATTATTCGAATCTAAACCGTACTTTTTTTTCCCAACGTTAATGCTATTAAAAATCGTGTGCGGCTTAGAATTGAAGGCTGAAAAATTCGTTGGATGGGAGAAATCGAACATGACACTGACGGACAGAGCAATAACAGGATCATGTCATGTATTTAAAAGTCTTTAAAACTGTTAAAATACATTGATTATTCACTTTTATTAGTTCTCATGCAAATATATTTTTAATTTCATAAACAATGAAATCGATAAGCCTTTTTACACTATTTTATTTTTCAACAAAAACGTATTGAGAATTTGGGGTGTGGGTCAGGGTCGTAGTTGCCACCGTATCAAGATACGGGGCCCCAAGCTACAAGGGCCCCAACATGTGTAACTGCAGTCCCACTAATAAGGCCCTGAAGGAATTTTGATACAGGGCCCACTCGGAACTAACTACGCCAGTGGTGCGAGTTAGATTCGAATAAATACAGTAGATAAAATTGAGATAGCTGAATTGAATTGAACAGAAGCCACACAATACAATTTTTAATTCAATTTATTAGAGTCGCTCGATAATGACTAGGTTTTGTTGTAATAACAACTTACACCAACATTTAATAAGTATTGTTTTTATTCATCTTAAATAGCTTAGTTTTCTTATATTCCTCCAACGCTTAAGAATTGTAAATACAGTCGGACACCGATTTAAAAACCCCTATTTAAGGAATTTCACGATTTAACGAATTTTTCTCTTTCCCCTATTAAAATGAAGGCAAATATCCCCTATTTAACGAATAATAAACCCCGAATTGGCGAATTATTTTAGCAGCTGGAAATTTTTCTTACCTAATAGAAAAAATTAGATTTTTTTCCAAATGACGTGTTTTTTTTTGTGGACCGGAACAGTGTACAAGCAGAAATTTGGACGGGAAAGGGTGAAGATCGTAATTATTTACAGGTGTTGATGAGTCTTGAGTGTAACCTGTCATGTGGTTCTTGAGTAGGACAGAAAATTCCTTTCTTATCTCTTTCCAATCCACAACACGGAGGATATTTTAAGATTTTAACGGTTATGATACATTTGATGCCTCTCTGTGCAACTGAAGTTGATCGTTGATTTGTCAGAGCCAATGAATAGCGATTCTAATGCAAGACGAAACATTAAAAATTAACGAAATTCCTATCAAAACTGCTACATTTTCTAATACTTTGCATTGTTTGGATACTGTGAAAACATACCTCTCTCTCATGCAGCAGATGTAAGTGATGCAGTATTATCTTTTCTACAGAAAGTCGAAAAAGAACTCTTTCGAGTCAGGAATCAAGAAGATTATCAACAATCTGTTAGTCAGAGTTTTAAAATTTCCAATTAACTGATGCGAATAATTAACTAATAGTATTTTTAACTGTTGATTAAAAAGGGCGTAATTTTTAACTATAGATATTTTTTGTATTGTTGCTTATAGAATTTCCAAAAGGACACCGATATATAAGAAATAATCCTGAATTAACGAATAAAATGTTCTGCCCCGATGAATTCGTTAAAGCGGGGTCCAACTGTATGTCTGTGAATAAAAATAATGATTAAGTTCTTAGCCTTATGTGTTATGCTATTCAAGTGGTCATTTAGAGCTTAATCAATGTAAGAAGTCTTACATTAAACAAAGAGTCTTACTGAGCTTTAAGACAATAGCAATTATAATAAAAGAAGAACCAAAAATATTTCTTGTCTAATATCACATTAATCTATGTAAAATCATAGACATTATATTTTTTAAAGTTTTTGGATCTTTGGAACCTCAGAAAGACAGGGAATATCCAAGACGTATACCATTGATTTTTTTAAAAAAAATCCCAACAACCACAAGTGAAATGCCAAATTTAAATAATTTTCCTCCTCCGAAAAATTTGTTACGTCTACCAAGATGTAAATTGCAGTTATTTTTTCTTTTTTTCAAATCCTCAACGGATACTCCCATTGGATTCACTTTTCTTTTCATTCAGCAACTAATCAGTTTCATTTCCCCCCCCCCCCACCCCAAGAGGGTTTTCGTAAGTCGAGCGTAAAAGCAGTTCTGTAGGTCACTGTTACCGGACGGTTCCTCGGCTCCGAGACCGGTTTTGGGCGACCTCCACAAAAAAGAGGTTGCATTCTTGGGTGAAGACAAATCGTGTTTGTAAATAATTGACACTTCCTTTCTTACACAGTTTGTATCCTGAAGCAAAAGAAATTTCCCACGTCTATTTGCATTTATTTATTTTGAAATGTTGGGTTGAACACATGTTTAAAACGATAGTACAGCTAAATACCGTAGTGTTTTTCCCCTTGGTGCACCCAAAGACTTTTTCAGTCGCTCTGAGGCCCTGGGCTCAGTGAAATCAAGGTATTTTGAGACCCTGGGACCCTATGCAAAAGTAGGTTACGACTGAGATCTTTAAAAGTTGACAGTATATGCATGGCATGAATTGCCAAATACCCGTTCTAACGGTAATTTGAAACAAATAAAAATGTGCACTATTCACAATCTCAAAAATCTACACACAAACCGGCTCGACCGATGGCCGCATTTCGACTCAATGAGTTGAATGATTGCTTATATATATGGTATTTAACCTAGGCCTAGACATCGACAACGGTCATCACATAATAATACATACAATCTTACCACTTTTGCCATTTGACATGCAGTTTGAAATTCCATGTTTTTCGGAGAATATGTACGGGAACAATATTTGACCATCAAAGTTATCCGGATTATGATCTTATTAAGACAGAGTCGAGAACGAAACAAACCTCCCTACGATGGCGATTACCTGGGCCCGGGCCCAGTTGGCGCATGTCTTTAGACGTCTCTGGATGTATCCTCGACTTAAAATCCACTCTATTGTAAGGTTATTATCGCTAAACGTTGTTTATATTTACTGACGTCGCACTCTCAAGCACCATAAGGACTATTGGCGACGGACCACGTCCTCTCCAACAACGAGGAAAACAACTGAGCTCTCCAAACTACCACGCACCTCCTCCAAACTACCACACCATAATTTGATTTATTGATTTTAATTTACGTTGAACTGTGAAGCAACATGAGAGCTTTTGGCAACGGACTTCTTCCTTTTGAACCATGTTCAAGCGACAAGGACGACAGCTGAGCTGGCACCCCCTCTCCTAATTACCACCCCACACCAACAAGAGAACGTTTGAGCCCCGGCATATTTAACGTGCATCAGCTCTCTACACGGCGGGTCTTCAGCGGTACTAGACTCGAACTCACGACACGCCCACCACGTGTCTGTTACCTTGACTACTAGGCTGCCACGCCCTCACACAAACAGGAGGACTTTGAGCATCGACGGACTGACCGTGCATCAGTTCCTCTACAGGATTAGTCTTCAGTGGCACTAGGTTTCGAACCCACTTTCATGACCCTTCGGCTTCCACAACCACACCACGCAACGTAAGGAATTTCGGCCTCGACAGATTCCAATGCATCAGTCCCTCTCTACACAGCCGATCTTCAGTGGTTTTGGATTCCAACTCACGACACGACGGCTACGAGATCGTGACCATAGCTGCCGCGGCCGGACACCTAACGTCAAATAGAACCCAGAATCGGAATATTTTCGTAAAACAATACGTTATGACTTTGCTCTCCTATAAAACGCAACATATTTTACTCATTCGTGTTCAATTTTGTCCCCCCCCCTTTCCTGCAAAATGTGTGTTAAAACATAAAGTCTCTTAAATGAATTTTCACTTTAAAAGTTAAAGGAGAAATTCACTTATTTATAGAATAAGTGGGTAGCCTAGTGGTTAGAGCATCGAACTCCAGACCGGAGGGTCTGGGTTCGATGCCACCAAATACCATCGAGTTCACACGGAGTACGTGCTCGTTAAATCAGTGGGTCCGAAAGTCTTGTGCGGGGTCGCAGCAGAAACCATGAGTGTGAGTGAATATTAACGTCCCACTGTTCAGCTACACGAGGGATTTTGGGGACGGACCTCGTCATTTTGAACCATAGTCAAGTGACGCGGACGACACCTGAGCTGGCACCCCCCTCTCCAAACTACCACACCACACGAACGGGAGGAGGTTTGAGCTCTCGACAGATTTAACGTGCATCGCTTCCCTACACGGCGGGTCTTCAGTGGTACTGGGACCGAACTCATGACACGCAAGCCATGATCCGATGCCTAGATCACTTGGCTACCGCGGCCACGAAACCATGAGTGCAGGGGGCTGGAGAATATTTCCCTCCCCTCCAGTTCCATGCCTAAATTGTGAAGGTGGAGGTAGGTGGTGTCGCCATCTATCGTTAAGAAGTCCAACTTGTCTCACATGCTCTGACAACTTTCATTTCTTCTCTTCGGGAAGGACACGACAACAACAACATAATTTCACATTTCAAAGAGATATATTATTGATTACAAATATATTGATTACAATATTTTTTTCCACGAAAAGCGATACATTTTCCGTTTAAAAATGAGTATTCTGCGATTAGTTCATGCGAACACACATTCGGCGAAGACAGTCTCAAACGATGTTTATAGCGGTGATTCCTCCCCCCTCTCTATTACTTCAATAGAATAGCTCATAAATCTTGCCATTGATAACTGTGCGTATACTTATTCTTCCATTACGATGAAAGGCTTTGTTCGAAATCGTTGCCATTGCAACATTTAAAACCTTTACATCTAAAAATAAATGTGTATTAGGTACTTGGTAATAAACGTGTGAAGATTGATTTTCTAACCACCTTCAGAGGATAATGGCCACTAACAATAACATAAAATTCATTTCCTAGGAAGTTTGATACTATTTCGCGGTAATCATAAGCCTGTAAATAAATCTCTGTATTTATCTCGATTCGTTGAAAAATTTCCACGTAAGTGTTTAGAATAATGTTTTTTGACTTTAATAATTTTCAGTCGGGCATATGGATGGAATAATGTTTCATGGTTATTTTATTTTATTATTTTTTTTTAGTAAAAGAACTTTTTACCTGTGGTTGTTCTTTACAATTGGGGAGGGGGGCAGGTTGATCACGCTTAAGGACACTTAAGTTACAGAATGTCGCCCATCCGGTATAGTGGTTAGCGATGTTGACTACTGTGCTGTAGGGCCTGGGTTCAAATCCCGGCGAAGGCATGGATGTTTATAAATGTATAGTGCCCCTTTGTGGCATGTAGGGGTACTCTAAATAGCCGTCGAACCGCATGCTCTCTCGGGAGTTTGGTGTAAGGGGAAGAGAGGTGGGTGGACCTCTGAGCACCCTCAAGGTGTTCTCCCTCGAAATTGGGGTGGAATCGTGGGAAATCGTACTGTCACCTGCATGGTGCTCAAAGCTAAGGCTAACGACAGGCGTAGAAATCTAGCCCTTAGCAGCGATGAATTTCGTGGACCTTGATCTGATGTTACTGTCGATCAGGTGGCATAAGTAGCAACTACAACAAGTTATAGCATACTAGTTTTTTAAATAAATGTCAAATTCAAAGGCTGACACAGACTAAATATTTAAATACGTTCACTTGAGCCACAAATAATACATACCAAAATGTAGTTTTTATAAAAATGGAACGAATATAATAACAATAAAAATAATAATGAAATCCGTTTTTTAACAGCTGGAGGAACTTAAATTGAACCCTCGACATTTTAACTGGGATTTTAATAATTATGATATTTAAAAAAAGTATAAAAAGTAATGAGTAAGAAACAAAAAAACAAAAAAAAATTAACATCCATGTATTAATCTTCTATGGAATACATTTGCAAAAAACAGTTTCAGCCCTTTGAGGTGCATTTTTTAAAGTAATTACAACAATGCATTTTTGATTTTGGAATTTTTTTCACATATTGTTACATTCATGTTTGATCGGATCCATATATCCTTCGCATCAATTGCATATTTTCTTGACGGATTTCTCTTTCAGTTTACATTCTTAGAGAACTATTTTCTAAAACACATTTAAACCTTTCTGACCGTAATTTCTTTAAAATGTAAATCCCAGCATCGACTTTATCCAACACATTCTTCTTTCTACAAACATTTTTTCAACGACATGCAAAAATCAGGCAACCATATTTATTATTTTCTCTATTTTTATTTTACAAATCAGTTATAGAAACAGTTACTAGTTATTTAGCAATATAGTAAACGTTTTATTTTTAAGTGAATGATTTACATGCATTTATATAATTATAAATACTGATTTATCTGTACTAAAATAAAAGGAATAGTGTGTGTATATTTTTATAAATGTGAGAAGTAGCGTAAAAACGGAAAGACCGGGAAGGGTAGAAATTTCGCGCGTAGGTTGAAACTCTAAATAAGAATGCAACATGAGCAGATTTTGAAAAATTCTCTTCAAGATTTTCTTAAAGTTCGCTCTCGAAGTGATTTTTCTTAGTTCTGATGATATAGCGTCACATGCTGTCTGTCTCTGCCAAACTTCGCGACCGATAATTTTTCTTTATGTTGTTTTTTGAAAAGTTGTACATATTTTTATTATCCTTATATTCATCTATCGTTATATTCATCCATTATTATTTTTTTCTGAAGCAGAGTTACAATTCTTTTTCATTTGAATTATTGTAAAAAATATTCTTTCAAAAGCTACATTTTATGTCTGGTAACGCGGTTTGTATTTACAGTTCGCTTCTTGCACTTCTATTGGTTCGTTCAAAACTAATTCACTGACAGTTCTTTCGAAATATGGAATCCAGGCGAATTTTAAAAACTTGTAAAGCTGGTTGGTAAATATTTGTAAAATTTAAACGCATCAATTTCCTTGATTTAAAAAAAAAATTTTTTTTTTACCAAATCTGAATTAGTTTGGGGTGAATAATGTGATTTGTGCATTAATTATATGTTACTAAAACTCTGAAAATTAAAGTACGAAATGCTTTTGTGCAAAATTAGTTTTTTTTTATTTTTTAGAGGATCCAGTCATTTTGGACGAACGATCCTTCTAAGAAGTAAACCTTGAATTATCAAATCTTCTTACAGAATGCCCATGCTTTTCAAATAACTCTTTCTCAATCGCTTCCGTCCAAACATTTCCCTTCCGATGAAAAAGAATAAAAAGGGATATCTGACGAAGCATATTTTAAAATATCCTGCTAAATATTTCATAAAAGACTTACGAGGACCGTTAGCAACAATCCTTTTTGTCCATTGTTCTGTTCCTAAATAATGCTATCGAATGTAATTTTTAAGCAATGCCTTCGATAGAATTTGAATAACAATTTCCAATTATTAATGTCTTGTTGGAGACAAAAAAAAAAAACAAAAAAACGATAAATTCCCAGTTTTTTAAAAAAACATTTCGTCAAAGCAATTTAATTCTTTTAAAAAAAATTTTTACAAACGACTGATTCACAATGAAAAAATCGATAGAGATGTCCCGAAGAAGCGTATTCTTTTGTTTGTCTTTGCAATAAATAAATATGAAATGGTAGGAAGACGAGAGTGTCACGCAAGTGGCCATATTTTTTTGCCTTTTATTCTCTGTCACGTTTTGTAGGTTCCGCCATTTTTTCCTTCTCTGCCTGTCCTTCATAACGATGATAGCCTTCGAATACCGAGGTGAAGTTAATGATTGACGAATGGCAACATTAGTGTCATCATTTGCCGAGATTCGGGAAGCGTTGTTCGAGTTCTGGTTTAAACACTCTTCAGTGGAAACTTTTACTGATTTATTTTTTTTATTCCCATTGTTCTCTTTCTTTTCAGGACACAATCTGATTTTGGCTTTCTTTTTCTAAACATAATGAGATGAACTATTTAAAAGGAATAGCTTTGTTATTTATATATATATTGGTTTTAAATTATATCGACCCCAACGACTACTCATCTTTTAAGATGCGAAGATACAGTTTATGAAAAGTTTTATAAAATTAATCAATTCTTGATTTTACAACTATTTTAAATTATAAAAAATAACTCATTTAAAATTGTTTTTAAAAAAGATTTAAAACCAATGAAAGATTTAAATAAAAATGAAACTGTTAAAGCAAAACACAAATTTCACAGTTATAAATATTTATGAAGATTATTATACTACATTTAAAAGTGGGAATTAAAAATACCAAAAAATAAAAATTATGAATTATAGGATTTCACATGTGACAAAAAAAAATAATATCGATGTATATTTGAAGAAGCATAAGATATTTATGGTTATGCCTCTATAAATGATAAATTATATAGCCTACATGCTGTATAATTTATCTATATGATTTTTTTTTACAATCACATTGGAACAAATAAAATAGCGGTTATTTTAAAACAAAGATTTCTAATACTTAACTTCATTGTATTAGTGGTACAAAATTTTTGAAATCTAATTTCCTATCAGACAAAAGGTTTAAATAATTAGCTTTTAAAATTTCTGCCAAGTTCAACATCGCTAAGTGTTTAAATTTTAATAATTTGCTACAATTTTTGTATTTAAATAATTGAAATTGTGGAAACAAATGAAAAAAAGTCTCTAAAAGAAAAAATTAATGAGAGAAATGGCTCACGTTTTTTTTTTAATTTCAAATTTAGACCTCATTTGCTGATTTGCGAATTATGTGTTTGCAAGTAACTGTTGATATTTCTGTATTGTTAAAAATTATAGGAATATACTTGTCATGCATTTCAAGTGAATGACAAAGAAATTACCAATTATACTTTTGCACTATTTCTTATAGTGGTAATAAACATTATATTGGTACTATTTAAAAAGGCTTCCTAAATATATATTTGATCATGAACTTTTGCTTACACTACTAATTAAAATACATCAGCAAATGTTGCATATATGCACCTTAAGTATTAGCTACTTGCCTTTTACAAATTATTGGGCAAAAAATATTGCCTCAACGGATTACGGATTCAAAATGAAATAGGTTGCCTTTTTGTAAAATGTTTGGCAATTGATCAATTCTTGGGATAAGGTAAGGTGCTAAATCATCTTAGAGTGAACTAATTAAAAACTATGAATCTGTGTATTCAACTGATTATAACAAAAATAGATACAATTATCTGTCCCGTCCGTGTCACTTAAAAACACACTTTTTTAATATCTGCAATTGGGTAAGCATGAATAAGAATCAAAATCAAGGAGTAGTGCTATGTTGCCGTAATGCCATCGTTTTTTTTTAGTATAAGCTGTATGAAAGTAAAAAAAAAAATTACTAAACATATATATATATCCAAACAAAATTTCACATATAAGTGTAAATATTACATTAGTTTTTCTGCTTCCCTTGTTAGCCCCTTCTGCAATTTCCAACTGCAATAACGATTAAAAAAAAAATCTCAAGTCACAAATGCTATATTTTATATGTAAGCAATTATAAAATGTAACATTTGTGACTCGAATTAATAAATTAGAGAACAGAGATTTATAAATATATATGCTGTAAGAATAAAAATTTGAATGTCCCATTAAATTTTAATTGCTTTGTCATACAATGACCACGTAATACTTCTCTTTTATTCGAACAATTTCATTTTGAGAAAGGATAACTCGAAAATATGTTTAAAAATTATTCATAAATTTTTTTTCGTGAATAATGTATAAAATAAAACAAGAATGAAAAAAATCCTAGTACTCTTAGAGGAAACACATTAGAATGTGTTAAATTTTGTTCTAAAGTACAGATAAAATTACATGTTCCGCTGCTAATGGAAGTGCTCTAAATTTTATTCAAAGCCGCACACTTCAGAGATTTTCAGGAGACTGCCGAATCAGCAGGACAGGTAATTTTGTCATTGACCATAAGCTGGACATAAAAACACATCGTTATGCGCCATTTAAAAGCGTTCTTCAACATCAATGGCAATGTATCCGGTTGCATTATTCGACTAACGACGCTAATCCGCAGTTTGTCAACGAACAGGAATGACCCAGTCATGTTTGCATTACAGCTTGTTTTTGCTTTTTTATACTTCTTTTGTTTCATACGCATGGAAGAATACGAATGCATTATTGCCACGTTCAGTTCGAGTTCTTATATAATTTTCAGAAGTAGAATAGCCAAGCAATTCAGTTATAATAAATATAACTTTTATTTTGATGATATAATTATACCTCTTTAACAGACAACGGTTTATTATTTGGATTTATATTTTTTCCAGTTCTTTTTCATTTTATTCACGTCGATGAGATAAATTAACATCAGATCGTTTATTTTGTGTACGAGTTTTAAAAATAGAACTTTTGAATATATCCTAATTTAAACTTGATTTTTTTTTCGTTATGTGAATATAACTGATATCGTCTTTACTAGAATATTGTAAAAATTCTTGCTAGTTTTTAAAATTTATTGCATTGTCCGGAAAAGAATTATTGATTCTGTACGAAGTGTAATTCTTAATTTTTTAAAATTCTTTCGGTATTGTATAGGTAACTATTATAAATTTTCAGTCATTACTATCCGACAATGATGATTGTTAGATGTTTAACTTATTTTTATTTCATCCTTTTATTTGTTTTTGTTTTAAAGTATTGGTTATAGAACAGTGGTCGCCACATATGGTGCTGATGATCCACAGAAAAATTGAGACATTATTTTTTTATGAAGATTTTAGTTTCGAAAATGTAGAGAAGAGCAGAACATACTATAGAATATAGATTATACTGCTTTTTTTATAAAATTCTAGCTGTTACTTTTGGGGAAATTCCTTCTGAGTTAAGTGATTTTTTAGCTATTTTTGAAGGTGTATGTAGTGACATTTGAGTGTTAGAAACCATGGTAAATTTGTGGCATATCGATTCAATTTTTTAATATTGCTTTACGCGCGTTGCCGGTATTTTCTTGCTTTTCCTGAAGGGCTTTTGTGGCAATAAGGAAATCTAAGTAGAGACACAAGTGACAATATATAATAGTTACAGGGGTCTTCCATATAATGGTAAATCACATTAATGGTCCGAAAAAATATGAAATTATACATTTAGTAATCTACGTTCTAAAGTTGGTGATCGCTGGATTAGAATGTTTTAGAACATGAATAAATATTTTTACTGCCATTTCTTTCGATTAAAAAATATTTATATATCTTCGAATTTATAAAATGCTTAGAATAAACAAGTTCTCTGATTGTTAGGAGACTGAGAGATTAAAGAATTGTTTAATTTCTGTAAACAATTTTAAAAACAAGTTAAAGAAAATTAAATAAAATGCTTTCTCCATTTTGGAACGTTATAAATAGGTTTGTTTCTCTAGTAGTATTTCCTCATTCCTTTTTTCCTGTTTTAAAACAGAAATGACATCATGTATGGTCAGTAGTATAATTAAATAATTATGAGAAAGTATCTTAACGTTGGTAGAAGTTTTCGAATTTCTTTTTTGAAGTGATTTGAATTGCTAAACAACCAAAAGTGATCGACGATATTTTGCAATCGATTCCATGTTTTTTGTTATTTTGATGTGTCTGGAATTTAATTTATGATCGTTGGCACAAGTGGCGGTAAGAACAAGGTTAACTACTACTTCCTGTTTGGTTATTTGTTAATTAATTGTTTTCAATACCGAGAGTGATATTTTCAATGGCATTCAAATACGTCAACACGTAACATTGACACACATTGAAAGCAATTATGTAATTTGTAGAAAATATATTTTAAGTGAGATTATACCATTTAATCAATGAAAATAATTAAATAACAAACTATTATGAATTCAGCTTCGCTATCATAACGTTGTCTAAAGGCTAAAGTGTATCTGTGCTTAGTTTTGAATGTTATTTGTCAAAAAAAAAAAAGATATTGATTTATCTATATATATAAAGGAGAAAAGCGACTCACTCACTGACTGACTGACTGACTAATCACGAAATCTCTGGAACTATTCAACCTACAGACTTGAAATTTGGTAGACATGTTCCTTTGATAGAGTAGACATCAGCTAAGAAAGGATTTTCCGAAATTCGAAACGCAAGGGGCGTTACGGGTGGTTAAGGGCTTTAATAATAATTGTTTCCATGTTTAAACTACTTGATGTACAATCTTGAAATTGAGTAAGCGGATTCCTTTCAGAGAGTAGAGATCCGCTACAAAATGAGTTTGCTGAAAATCGACCCCCAAGTGGCGTTGCAGGGGCTTAGGGGGCGCTATAGATAATTATTTCCATTTTTAAACTATTTGACGCACTGTCTTTAAATTTGATATATATATAGATTCCTTTCGTAGAATAATGATCAGTTACAAAACGGGTTTTCTGAAAACAGACTTCTAAGTGGCGTTGCGGGGGATTAAGGGGCGTAATAGATAAATATATCCGTTTTTAAACTACTTCACCTACCTGCTTGAAAATTGGTAGTTAAGTTTCTTTCCTGGAGTAAATATCCGCTACAAAATGGGTTTTAGGAAAATTGACCCCCAAGGGGTGTTGCGGGGGCGGGGGTTTAAGGGGCGTTATAAATTCCTATTTTTAAGTTATTAGACGTACAGTCTTGAAACTTAGTAAGCAGATTCCTCTCATAGGGTAGAGATACGCTAAAAATGGGTTTCGTGAAAATTTCTCCCAAGTGGCGTTGAGGGGACTTAAGGGGCGTTATAGATAATTATTTCCATTTTTAAACTATTAGACGCACAGTCTTTATATTTGATAAAGAGATTTCTTTCATAGAGTAGATATCAACTATAGGAAGGTTTTGTGAAAACAGACCTCTAAGTGGCGTTGCAGGGGAATAAGTGGCGTAAGAGATAAATATTTTCTTTTTTAAACTATTTGACCTACCTGCTTGAAAATTGTTAGGAATGCTTCTTTCATGGAGTAAATATCCGCTACAAAACGGGTTTGGAGAAAATTGACCCCCAAGGGGTGTTGCGGGGGGTTAAGGGCAGATATAAATAATTATTTCTTTTTTTAAACTATTAGACTCACAGTCTTGAAATTTGGTTAGCAGATTCCTCCCATTGGATAGAAATACACTGCAAAATGTGTTTTGTGAAAATCGACCCCTAGGTGGTGTTGCGGGGCGTTCAAGGGGCGTTATTGATAATTTTTTTGCATTTTTAATTAATTGGACGCACAGTCTTCAAATTTTGCTAAGCAGATTCCTTTCATAGAGTGCAATTCCCCTACAAAATGGGTTTTGTGAAAACAGACCCAGAAGTGGCGTTGCGGGGGCTCAAGTGGCGTTATAGACAATTATCCCCATTTTTAAACTGTTAGACGTACAGTCTTGAAATATGATAAGCAGATTCCTTTCGTAAAGTAGAGAACCGCTACAAAATGGGTTTCGCGAATATCAACTACTAAGTTTAATTTCGGGAGATTAAGAGGCGTAATCGATAAATATTTCCATTTTTAAACTACTTGATCATCCTGCTTGAAAATTGGTAGGCATGTTCCTTTCATGAAATAGAGTTCCTCTAACAAAGAGTAAAATGAAAATTGACCCCCAAAGATGTTTGCGAGGGGTCAAGAGGAGTTACAGAAAAAAATTCCTGTTTTTAATTGTTAGACCCATATACTTGAAATTTGTTAAGCATGTTTCTTTTGTTGAATAGGGATCCACTAAGAATAAATTTTAAGCAAATCAAGTTCTGGGGGGTTGCAGGGGGTTACTGGGACTTATTAACAAAAAAAATTACTTTTTTCGAGCTACAAGGACTATAATAATGAAATTTGGTTTGCATTTTTCTTTTGTTGAATTGAAATCCGCTAAGAGCGGTAATTTTGGAAAACGGCTCTCAACGGGATTACGGGGATATTTATAGTAAAACTTTTGCTTTTTTCTGTTAGATTTAGACTTGAAATTTAGCTTGCATGTTCAATTTACGGAGTAGAGATCCACCGAAAATTGGTTTTGCGGGAATCCACTTGGTTTTTGAGTTACGAAAGAGCAAACATCATTCTATGCTTCAATTTTAGAGATTTTTAGAAAATACAAATTAGACGAGTTCTGCCCCTTTTTTTTTTATCAACAGGTGACAGTTACAGGTATAAGTATATTTTTCAATTCAATCGAATTCTTAATGCTAGGACTTAGATATCAATAATTTATACATATATATATAAGCAGTAAAAATTTATAAAACATCATGAAATACCCAGCGAAGCGGGCGGGTAACAGCTAGTAGGTATATATCATAGATTCTCAACGTGGGCGATAACGCCCCCTTGGGGGTGTTTGAGGCTTTCAGGGGGGCAGTAAAAAATCCAGAGAAAATTAGTGGGTGTTGAGATAATACGGAAGGGCTTGGGCAGATTAACAAAAAAAGACAAAATTAACCACGTTGATTATATACCATAAAAATAAACTTTAATACTGTTTACCTTATGATCAGTGTATGTATTTAAATCATTTCTGTATCACATGTACGAAAATTCACATATTTCGGGAATTTGGGAAGTGGATGATTACATTACATTCAGACCTACATTAAATTGAATGATATAGTGCATTTTAATTTCTGTAGTGTACGTGTTGTCTTTGTCTAGGAGCAGTAGGAAAAATGTTTATTTCAAGCATTTTTTTACGTATATTATCCAAAAACATAATTAAATATATTAACCAGGAATTAACGTGTTTTTTTAATGGATGACCTGTCAATTTATATTTATTTTAAAAGCAATAGTTTATTATGAATTACTTCGTATCATCAAAACCCCTGCCTGTTTTTATAACAGTTAAGCTAATACTTTTATTCCACTCTTTTAAATGAAGAACTTCAGTAGCGTTTCAATTTCAACAATATCCTACCTATGACTAAAATGTATTATATCACACATTTAAATTTTATGGCAATAGTTATTTCAGATTCTCAAGTAAAAAAATTGGGGCTTTAGAAGAAAATTAAATTAAAAAATATATTCTATTAGTAATGGGATATTTTTTAAAACTTAACTCTTGTTTTCAGCATGCATTATGTATAGTCTTATTTCTCTAGAGTGGGAGGGGGCGGTATCGAAATATTTACTAGAGAAGGGGGCGCCAGTTCAAAAAAGGTTGGGAATCTATGGTATATATAAAAGAAAATAATATAAAAGGTATATATTTTAAAGAAAATAAGAATATTTTTAATTCGCAACGGCTGCTTTTAAGATTAAAATCAGTTGAGAATGTTGTGAAATTAAATTACAATGCATCCGGTAAATCTACAACTGATTGCAGTTCCCATCTGGAGGGTTTATATACAAAAAGAAAATAGTAATAATTCGATAATCCTGTAAAAAAAGTATATAATTCAAATAGAATATATGATAAAATCAACACAGACTGGATTGATTACTGTTTTCTAGCTCTTCATTCTTATTCATATATTTTAGACTGAGGATGACATTTCAAATTGTGGAATCGTTTAATATACTTAAAATACCTATTTTAAATCACCTTCCGATGACAAGATCGACGCTTACATCAGCAACCTATTCTCATCGACGTAAGGCACCTGTGTCTGTTTTCAGTATCCCATATGACCATATAGTATGAGCTCTTTATTAAAAAGACCAATTACAGCAAAGTTAAAGATATGGAAAATATAAAATGAAACAAATTGCATTCTGGGGAAAAAATTTTGATTTTTGTCTAAAAATCAAAATAAAATATCTAGAAGAATTGATTATTTATATTTAACCACCAACAAATTTTAGGAATACTAATAAAAAAAAATGAAAGAAAAAAACTCCCCTCTATTATAAGAATTTATAAACAATTACAACTGAGAGCGGGAGGTCGATTGAAAAGAAATTGCACCTCTAACAGTTTTCTTTATTTAATATTTTCTATTATTCACATTACCTCTGTAACATAGCGTTTGGCGACTTAGTGTTGCCAATCAAATACTTGAAAAATGAATTATAAATACAACTACAAATACATTTATATTATGAATTATAAATACAATTTTTAAAACCAATATCACATATGACAACGGAATGCTTTTAAAAAGCATTGGAAATATAGCCAAAACACGATTTTTTGCCTTTCTAATTGCGATGTAAGCCTTGCATTAAATGAAAATCCCAGTCAAAAACGACGGTCATGAGTTCATGACCATGACCACTAGGTTACCAGCAACACCCAAATATAACCTAAAGAACGACTTTATTGAAAGCATTACTAAATCCACGGGCCGTCCGCTTGGAACTTGTTTTGTAGGTTTCGTTTGAATTTTTTGTGTGATTACAAAGTTTACTGGAATAAAGAAGTCAGGACCAAGAGACGTTCTATTGTCTTTTCAAGTGCAACGTCAATAAACTGAATTTCGAATCGAGACATCTTTTAGATACCTGAGAGTGTAAATGAACGGTAATTAAAAAACTCGTCTCTCAAACACGCAAATAAGCACATTGTTGCGCGCATGACACGATTTTCAAAGGGCCAATCATAATTAACCTGAGCCTCGTACCGACCGACACACTAACCTTTTGATAAATACCTTTTTGCATCTGAATGCAGCTCGACTTTCGAAGATGGAACAATCGAATACAAGAAAAAAAGATGAACGACTAGCGGGAAAATATCGTTTGGTCTAAGTATTCCATCGCGCTATAAATAAAACAAGATGCGAATTAAGAATATTCCTATAGAGAGTATTTTATTATTCTGTAACCGCGTTCGTAAGTCGTTAACCCTCTTCTTCAGATGTATTTTTTTTTTCGGAACGTTTTTGCACGTTCGCGTATATGTGACCTAAAAGTTCCTATTGACATATTAAAATCCAAATTCGTTGAGTAAAACTTGCAGATATAGGAAAGGTGCGTTTTCATAAGTATGTTTAGCTATGGCACCTGGTATTTTCTTTTTATGTCACATTTCTAAATTACATTGAATGGAATATGTTCTGCGCCGATCAAAAGATCTTATCTTAGATTAAAATTAATACTTTTTTTTATTTCTGCTGTGTTGATGTCAAAAACTAGTATTTTCCTCCCTTTTTGTTAAACCCAATGGATTATTGATTTTTTTTTATATTGAAAACATTTTTTGTTTTTAAGATCACTAGTTATAGAAGCTCTCTCTCTCTCACTACTAGGGATTTTCTATATAAATTATTACTTTTCCTTTCATAATTTCTTACAATTGGTTTTTTTACTATATATCTTTCTCACAAAAACTTTCTCATAATTATCTTCTTGGCTTGTTTATTTTCGGTTTAGAAACAAAGTTTTTAACTTTTGCGACTTTTTTTTCTGAAAAGCTGTTAATTTATTACCGTAATTTTGCTGCTGTTGGTTGAGTTGTATTGTGAAGCAATACGAAGGCTATTGGTCATTTGAATAGACTTCGTCATTTTGAATCACTGTCAAGTGACGAGGAAGACACACGAATTGATGCTTCCAATCTCTGATCAATATAGAATCGTGAATACAAATATAGCGTGATTCGCGGGTGAGTGAGTGAATATTAACGTCGCGCTGTTCAGCTACACGAAGGCTTTTGGCAACAGTCCGCGTAATTTTGAACCATGGTTAAGTGACGCGGACGACACCTGTGTTGGCAGCCTCCTCTCCTAACTACCACACCAACGGGAGAACATTTGAGCTCTCGACAGATTTAACGTGCATTGCTCCCCTACATGGCAGGTCTTCAGTGGTACTGGGATCGAACTCTTGGCTACCGCGGCCACTAGTGTTGATCAAGCGTGTGACTTTAGTCAACTCACTCACAATGTTGGAATTGACGAAAACGAGATCACGGATGCCTAAGCTGAAGAAGCAAGAAAAATAAATAATTTACGATCTTTTATTGTCACGCTGAACGATATATATTCAGTAACAAAGTCTAGATTCAAAAACAAAACTGTAAAATTTAAATACCCAATTTCTGAACTACTCATCACAAGTTAGACTTTAGCAAATACCCTCACCAGACTCAAGACACGCCTGAGAGTGATAAAAACCCTCAAAGATGGAGCAAGAACGTACCTGAAATGTAGGAACTGCCTTGTCACAGAACTGACCACTTGTTCTCTTGTAATGCTATTCTGGTGATCTAGCAGCGAATTAGTGAGTGTCCTCAAGACGATCTGTATTCGAACAACCGTCTGCGCATTCCCTGCTCGGCTGCTTACAAAATCATCAGACCTCCAAAACTGACACTCTTTTATTTATTCCACACTAGATTTGAACATGCGATTCTCGAATCTGGAAATTCGGGCTTTAAACGCTATGCTACCTCAACTTCGTAATTGGGTATATTAAAGGTACAACAAATGTACTCATTAAAGAAAGGCGTACAGTCGGACTTCCATTTTACGAATTTTTCTATTTGACGAACTTTTCCCGGAACCAAGAACATTTTACGATTTTCTTCATACAATAACTTCAAAATGGCGAGACGCATTTTTTATTTACCGAAATTTTCCTCTTGTGATTCGATTTTTTCTCTCAGTATTTTAAAAAAAATTCTGGATTTTCGTATGATGCAAGGATAAAATCATTTGAAACAATTCTTAGAGGATTGCAGTGTGGAGAAAATATGCCTGGACGGGTTTTAGTTGCATTCCAAATATACTAGGCGCATTATGAGAGAAAATATTTTTTCAAACAAAAGAACTCAAACAAAATTTAACAGACTTTAGCAGTAATTAAATTGTTTAAAATTACTTGCAGTCTTAAGATTAGAAAATGTCATTGAAATTCATTAATATTAACATAAAATAATTTTTTTCAAATTAAAAAGTGCATTTCTAAACTTTTTTTTTCCCTGGCTGATTTTTTTTTAATGGATACAAGATATATTTAATAAATAGATAACAATTTACAAAAAAAAAGTATGAATAATTACTTCTTTAATAAAATAGGGCTTATGTATTTGAAATTTGCTTTACGTGGTTTCTAAAGAATATTGAAAGATGATTCCACATAAACTTTTTTCGGAATTTAACAACTTCGTTAAATAGAAGTCCGACTATTCAAATATAAAATGTGACCATTTGTTCGAGGCATTAGCCCCATTCCTCCAAAATAAATAAATAAAATAAAAATGCCTTTCATAGGTTAAAATCATCCACCCATCCCTGAGTAGGTCAACTTCCCTTCAGTGAGAACAACGTAAATCAGGCAGGGCACACTCCCCCCTCCTTTAATGAGTGAAAGCAGGATCAGGTAGTTTTGCAATAGAGAAACCGCCTACGTACCTGTTGTGTGCTCTCCATCTTGTTCTTCCCACCTGTCAGGCGCTTTGTATTTGCCCACATAGTTGGAGGCCAATTAACTGTTAACCGTCTTTCCACCTCTCGAGTTTGTTTCCGTTACAGTTATGGCACCCAAATTTAACATCTAATAAAGTGAAATCGATTGTCACACAGTTTATGTATACAGAGAGAGAAATAATTATGCTAGTTTTTTACTGCGTGCTTTTGTCTTCTTTCTTGAATAAAATTTATATTATAAATTATATCAATGGCATTTATTAAGATAATTGGAATTAATAGCTTTTATAGGTTTACTGGTAAAGCTGTCTTGTTTTATGTGTCAGTGCATGCAAAATAATATCAGCAGGAATGGACAAAACGCGCTCATTTGTCCAATGCAATCAATACTAGAATGCATGTTCAGATCAGTATACTAGAATTATATGGAAATTTATTGGCAATGAGACTTTTTGGTTCGTCACAGGGCATTCGAATAGGTTCCAATATTTTCAGAACTTTTATTCCGTAATAAGACTTTGAGGCATTAATTTTTCGACAGCAATTTTTGATGTGTGTAATATCAGCAACTTCATCTTCCATATCTTAAAAACCGAAATAAAACTTCGTTAGAATTAATTAGTCGTCATTATGAAGGACAGTGACATTTTGTCTCACCCGCGACAGTTCTCAAATTTCAGATTTCCAAAAGTTTCTCCAAATATGAAAATTGAAACCTAAATACAATATAAACAGATATTTTACACACACACAAAATTGAAGAATTTCTGGATTTTATTTACGTTTTGTCTAATGATCAATTAGCTTCAAGTTTTCTTCTAAAATACTAGAGGTTACTCAATTCCACCTTAGAAAAGTCTTCTTTCTAAATTTTTGCAACTTTCCTTACAGTCTTCGATTATATAAGTTTGAATGATTTAAAGTTCTCATAAATTTTAAATTTCGGAAAACTGTTCAAGTTTTTTTTTTTAATTTTGTTTGCTCTAACAATGCAAAATGTGTTTTTCACAATGTCATATATTCAACATCACACACACTCACTAAACATATTATTATAATTTAAGCAATATGTATGTATCAATTAGCCAACAGGTTTTGTTCTTAAAATAACAATATTCAACTATTGTTCTATTTCATATAATTTTTATTGATGACTTTTATTTGAATTCATTAGCTTGCTTTTTTAAAAATATCTTATTAGACATAAGAAAATTAGTTTGAAAAGAGTTGGAAAGACAACGAGTTATAAAATTAAAAAGAATTTAACATTAAGATAATTCTTATAAATGCAATGCATCATTCTCTGTTAAATCGAAGAATTGTTGTCTGCTTTTAGTTCGAATTTATTTGATGGGCAATTGTGTTTCTCTTCGAGTTTGCATTGTTGTTAGCTGCATAGAGCTTCTAGAACATAAACCACATAAATAACGAGTTAGAAGAGAATTGGTATCGGGAATCTCTTTTGAAAACAAACAAGATGGCGGCTTTCTCACCTCCGAAATGGTTGAATGGTTGATGGGGCACATGAATTAATGTTTAACATAATGCTAACAACCGGTTTACGACTTGCATTGGGTAAACCCCAACCGACTCTTTTTATTTAATTTTGTTTATGGTAACCTAATTTCCCAGAATAATCTAATCGTATTCTCATCACTTCCTACAAGCGGCTCCGTATTTCTTGAATTTTAAAAAATAGGCTATTTTTGTTTAGCGCTTGTTCTTTTTGGAGAAAATATCAATTTCATTCTGAAATAGCGTTTATATTTCGGGATTACCACAGAAATATGCTTAAAATATTCCAGTTTTTTTCCCAAGTGTTTTTTTTCCCTTCTCAATATAAATATTTTCATATGAATTCCAAATATTTTTATTCCGATTCTTTTTCGTGGGTTTTTTCAATATTCATTACTATTTCTCGAATATTTCTCTGGCATTTTAAACGTTTTGATATAAATTTCAAATAATTTTATTCTTATTTCCCGCAGTGTATTTGTTATATTCATTTATTTTCAAACATTTTTTCTCACATTTTAATATAAATTGTAAATGGTTTTTTTTTCTGTATTGTTGTTTTAATTGTATAATAATTTTCGAATGTTGCGTAGGTATAAATCAGATGTTCCCCAACTTTTTTCTCTCGTAGACTCCTTGCCATGATTTTCGGTTTGTGGTAGACCCCTGCTTAATTAATATTGAATTTTTGTAAATTTATCAACTTAAATTCTTTTTAACCGCTGGTATTATTGCTCCTACTTTAAAAGAGTTAAATTTTTCTAACTTTAATGAAATATAGTGTTTAAAATGTAAAAATCATATGTTTAATTAATTAAATTAAAATTAATTAATAAATAAAACTGTTAAATAAACTAACTAAATAACAAACAAACTATTTTCATGTGAGGGATGAATCTCTAGCATTACAATATCAAATTTTCAACATTTGGTGTCAATCTTGTCTGGTTTAATTTTAAATCTCCTCTTTTAGTAGTGTCCAGTTTTTTTTAGCGCGTTTTTCACGTAGTGTAAAAAATGCGCTATTAGGACGCAAATTTCGTCTTTGTCTTCGTCCTCGTCTTGGTCTTCGTTCCATATTTTGTCATACCTTTTTCTCAGCCAATAATTAACTGATTGACCTCAGGTTTTCGGCATTTGGTCGCATTTGTGCCCTAAATGAGCCAAATCATATTTAAATTTAATAATTTTTTAATTTAAAAAAATTTTAATTAAAAAAAAATTTAAAGTATAGTACTATTTTCTGTTAGTAAAAAGTTCAATAGTTGCATTATTGTAAAATACAACATGTGAAAAACGCGCTAAAATTACTTGGCCATGCCAATGATTGATATCTTGTTTTTCTTTCTTTCGAGTTGGCAACCACGCTGAAATTCCTTCACTCCAGGAAAAGCAATGAAAAACCCTCACAATATTCCATAAGTCGAGACATATAACAGATTTGACTTTTTAAAACCAAAATTGTGGCATCCATTTCTAAACTTTAAGATTTTCGTTAGTGTTTATTAGTTCCTATTGTAATTTGACATTTCTTTTTTCGATATGACCATATGAATTCATTGTCTACTGTGGTATTGTCATAGTCAAAGCTTTCTCAAACCTGGTTTCAAAATCTTAATAAAAGGTATTTAAATGTTGAATGTAGGTTAAAACGTTCTGATAGATTGTCTATGAGAAAATTAGAAAATTCGGGACCTCCAGTATTATATTTCATTAGCTTAAATCAGGAAAGAAAAGTGAAAAGGGTTCTCGTTTTAATAAAATTTATACTGTCACCTTGTAAATTCAAATTAACCTCATTAAATTTAGTAAATAAATCTGTTAAATAGGTAAAATTTTGCTTACACGTGATTATAAATTTTCTTTTAAAGTTAAAATTACGATCTAGTTTAATGAGAGCCAGTATCACATAGACCCCACCCCTACTTACACCTCATAGACCCCCAAATTTTTTTTGGCTGGCATAGACCCCTTGGAGGTCGTCATAGACCCCTGGGGGTCTATATAGACCACTTTGGGAATCACTAGTATAAATCATTAAAGAAGTCACTTTAAAATCTTGCTTTTAAGAGTTTCAAGCTTTAGATAAAATTCGACCAAAAAATATTTTAAAAATAAATCTTTGAGAGGTCTCTTTAAAATTAACGAAAGTATCGCAGCAGGATTTCTTAAACAATATATTTATAATTTTAATGCGTTTTACGTGACGACTCCTCGGTACGGATATTTTTAAAACTATTTAACTTGAGGAAATAGACATTTTATTTCTGCACAAGTTTAAAAGAGACCTCATTTTTTGACCAAATAGTTGTAGCTCCAAATCAGGAGAGATACACAGATCTAGAACCTCCTTAGAATATTACTAGCGCAACTTTTTCTCAAAAAGTATTTAAAATTTATTATTTACATTTCATTTCTGTTTTTAATGTGAAATTATCTTACATTTATGCATAATTATATCTAGTTTTATACGTAATTCTGTCACAATTCATCTTGAAATCTTCATACGAAATTAAGGTGGTATATATAAAGTGTGTTTGGGATGTGTAATATATATATATATATATATATATATATATATTACACGTCCCAAACACTTGCCCAAGATAAATTTTAAAAAAGTTATCCATTATGACTATAATAAACAGTTAGTTACTTAATTCTAAGATTTAATGCTCTCCCACATAAAGAAACTCACTTCCCCACTTCCCCACTCACTCTCCCACATAAAGAAACCCCCCCAAAAAACTTCTCTCCAAACTCTTGTAAGCCCATCAAGTAGGCTTAATGTATTCGATTCCAGCACAAGTACTGCTTTATTTACTATCGATTTTACGGGGGGGGGAGTCTGAAACTCGTAAAAAAAAATCAATTTTTGTTTTTGAACTCGTAAAAAAAATTCTTCTGGTGGAATGGCCGTGTAAACCAGCTGAATTCAGCACTCATCCAATAGTTTCAAGTGAAATTGAAGAGGAATTTTACTGTGCTCATAGACGTGAATTTTCTTCCTAACTTTTCTAACAATATATTTTTATCGTATAAGAATTAATTTTGTTGGACCGCAACTTCTCTTGTTTTTTTTTTTTCGATTTGGTTTTACTTATTATAGCATTTTATCGCACAGTAAACAATCAAAAGGAATAAATTTACAGATTTAATAACATTCTTTGAACTGATGTACGTCTTTATGAAGAAAAAAACTACGTTTTAGAATGTCCTTTGTTGTTTCCTTATGATTACAAACCATTTATGATATTAAATAGAAGATTTTTGCGAAGTAAAAAAGGAAAAATAAGCCACACGAAATCTGAAACGTTCTGTAAAAATAAAAATTTCAAAATAAGAGCATGGAAAAAAGGGGCGATTAATTCATTCGAAAATGTTTGAGTGTTACCAATCACTTTTATGACGTTCTCAATTAACTGTTTGTCTGCATCTTCACTTTTTAAAAATGGAACCATGTTTTAAAAACCAATAACATTGGGGGCTCAGTGTATAGAATCAAAGGTAGATTATAAGTAAAAATGTTGCTTTTGAATTCAAAGCTTTTGCTACAAATTTCTGAGGTGTTCGAACACTTTCGAGAGCCGTTGAGTATCGTGTGAGAAATTTATTTTCTGAAAACGAAATAGCTGATGTGAACGTAATTAGTTACATAAAGACATCTTAATAATTTGATTTATGAAAAACATTATTTTTCTAATAATTTTTGCCTGTATACTTTTTCTTTTTCGAATCATGCAAAAAATTTTTTTATAGCTATTTAAAAAGATTTCCAGAACTTTCGACAAATTTCTGAAGCCCCCCCCCCTAGAAAAAAAGAACAAAGTAAAATTTAAAAAGTGTTATTTTTAGATGTAAAATATTTTAATTGTTTAAATTGAGCAAGACATAAATGCCCCTGTGTGTATGAAAATTTATAAAACATAAAAATTGCTTATTTTGTATTTAGTTGTATTTATAATTTTTTAACATCTAAAAATAAATGAGAATTAAGAATAGGAATTTAGAGTACTATTTTTGTGAAAGGAAAGGAAAAAATGACTATAAAAATATACTTAAAAGAAAAAATAATGGAATAAAATAAACTGTATTAAATGAAATATCAAACTAAAGTCGTGTGTGTGTGTGTGTGAACAATTTCAAATATTCTTGATAAATAATCGTTTTTCTTGGATCTTCTAAAAACATCATTAGTGATAAAAAAATTTATAAATTTCGCAGCGAAAAAGAAAATGCTGCCAGTGCAATTTGAAATTGAGATAATTTTGCTAGTTTTCTTTTATATGTTTGTATTTTAAACTTGCCTAGTTGGAAATTGTGTGATTAGTTCCTGATTGCACAATTTGTAGTGCATGCTCGTATTTCTACGAGTCATTAAATTAATTAGCTGTTAGAATACAAGCTTGTGCCTCTCTGGTTTTTCAAACGAAAGAGTAACGAACAATCAAAGGTTTCCCGAGTAGGGACAAAGAAGTCCCAGAGATAGGGGTGCCATTTTAAGGGCATCGATTCTTTTTTTATTTTCCCAACAGTCGTCATGGAAACTCTTTAATGAAGTTTTTTTCAGGTTTAATAATCAGGTATTTTTGAGGAGGGTGCGTGCTTTCATTTTTGTGCACGCACCCGGAATTCGAGCCAACCAGGAACCACCGAAGTTGACCTGCACGTGCCGGAAATTACCGATGGGCTTCCAAACCGTGGGCAGTCCCGAAAGAACGCCGTGTATCGATTTATTTTGTTTTTGCTTGACAAGAACCATTTGGGCGAAATATCCCATTAAACTGGAGCAGAATTACAAACAGAATGTTTACCAAATACTCTAGTAAATAAAAGTTTGCTTTGGGGGGGGGGATTTTGACGCAATATATTCGATAATAGTGTTGATAAATATTGTACAACTGTCTCTATTGTTGCTAAAGAACGAAACAGAGAGAAAGAGGAAACCAAAATTTTTTATCAGATAGAATGCATCAGTAATCCATTCGAACCCACACAAGGTTGAAAAACGTTAATCCATATCTGCGCTGTTACAAAAATTAAATCAGTAATCCATTCTTTTTTAGCATCTATCTGAATTTGGAATACCTTTGAACATTAACTAGGCAATAAATGAGTGAATATTAACATCATACTATTCAGCTACTCGAGGCAGGACCGCTTTTCCCCTTAGGCACATTAGGCAAATGCTTAGGGTTGCAGAAGCTTTGGAGGCGCAAAAAATTGGAGGGTGAAAAAAAGGGGGGAAGGTAGTTAAAATTACAGCAAATGTACCACCACCTAGCAAGTCATGAGAAAAATATTTCTGCTCAAGAGAGTAAAGACTGAAATGAGATCTACTATGAAAAGGGAAAAGCTTAACAGTTTAATGCCGCTATGCACTCGAAACGAAATTACCACAGAAATTGATTACAATGATGTTATTAACGATTTTGCTGTGATCAGAGCTCGAATAAAACCTTTGTTGTACCAGTACAATGACAGTGACTCAACAAAGAAGAAGAATGTCTAAAAATAAAAGATAGTAAAGTGATAAGCGATGAAAAGATGATAATAAACAAGTTGAAAAAAATACTTCATACAATATAATGTATACTCTATACCAGGGGTCGCCAAAGTGGTCTATATAGACCCCTAGGGGTCTATTTAACAACAGTATGGGGTCTATCTGACCCAAGGGGTCGAATGGGTGTCTATTGGGACTCGAAGGAAAAACAGTTCTTAATACGCAAATCACACATATCTAACTGCGTACGTAAAAATTTAAAATATTTTAAAATTGACAAAAAATTATATTCTTTATAGAAAATAAAATAATAAATCAGAAAACAATCTGCCCCTTTTTTCCTTATGGGTTTTCGTATGTATACCGTGACGTCACAACTTGACCTTGTGACCAGTTTGTAATTTGCACGACTCATAGTATGTAGCCAGAAGAGCGATTGAGGCTTATCCGTGTCTCTTGCTGGCGAACCCATCAACCAATTAGGAGCCTTTGGCGCAGACTTGGCGAGCGACGACACTGCCGTTGGCTTTCTATGCATTAAGCGCGAAGGGAATCTTCAGTACTCCGTTTTCTTTCTTATGTGTGGTTTTAGTTCTTTTAGTTTTTTTTTCTTTTTTATACGGCAGTTACGCATCGTGTCGTTGGTTCGCCCTTTGTCTCCTTTGCAAAACCATACGAAACCTTGCATATGAGTCAGATGCATATGTGCGTTTGTCCAATTCTACACTGGATGCTACAAACGCAAATATCATATGCATTTTCAGCTATCTTTGTGTGTGTAAACTGTGAACAATATTAAATGCTTGAAAAGTGTCATTATTACTACTATTATATCTACCATTGGATAATTAGTTATTGTTTCTATAAAACTATTCGTTTAGTTTTGATATCAATTTTAATTATTGTTACTTGTGAAAAGGTAAGCTTTAATAATGTGGATTAGTATAATATACCAACTTAATTTTAACTTATTTACAGAACTCTGATTTAAAAATGACAGCTTCAGTATCTAAAAAGAAATGTCGGTATTATTCATTGGATTACTTAAAATTTTGATTTATTTGTTCACCGACAAATGAAACTATTCCTATGTGTCTTATAATGCGACAAAACTTTTGGAAATGAATACATGAAACCGTCAAAAATGAAAGATCATCTTGAAAGGCTTCATTCAGATAAAAAAAAATGAAGAATTAGAATTTTTCAAAAAACTCAAAGAAAAATTCACATGTCGACCAACTCTAAAAAGTTTTATGAAACAGTCTACTGAAATTGAAAATGAAGGAGGATTAATTGCTTCGTACAAGATTTCGCTTAATATAGCAAAGAGGGGAAAACCCCTCACAATCGTAGAAGAAATTGTAGTACCTGCAATTAAAGACGTCATTGAGAATGTGATGAAAAAAGACTCTACTAATGTTTTAAAGTCTTTGCCATTAAGTGCAAATTCTGTAAAACGGCGTATTGACGAAATGCCGAAGAAATAGAAAACACAGTAGTTTCGGAGCTAAAAAATTGCAAGTTCTCTATACAACTTGATGAATCTGTTTTTGGCGTTTCTGCTATTCTTATGGCGTATGTTAGATATTTCAGTAAAATTAAAGAAGTCATTGATGAATTTTTATTTGCTAAATATCTTGAAACCGATGGGAAGGGAGTGACAATTTTTAGATGTTTACAAGAATATTTAAATAAATATGACATTCTGCTTGAAAATATAATAGCAGTAGCCACAGATGGCGCACCTTCTATGGTAGGGCCTTACCGAGGTTTTGCTACATGCCTCAAAGAAAAAGTGCCCGGTATTCGTACTATTCATTGTGTGTTGCATAGACACAACTTAGTAGCAAAATATCTGAGTTCAGAGTTACATGAAGCTTTACAGTTTTGTATTAAATCTATTAATCAAATTAAAGCTCAACCTCTTAAATCAAGATTATTTGCCAAACTTTGTGAGGAAAACAATGAGTTATTTAACCAATTACTTCTGCACACCGAGGTTAGATGGTTGTCTAGAGGTGTATGCTTGCAACGGCTCGTCAATTTATTTGACTCCACGACAGAATTTCTGAACGAAATAAATCCTGTTCTAAGCAATGAACTCCAAACAAAACTGCAAGGAAAAGATGTAACAATTATCCAAGCTCGGACAATACTGTTAGGCTTCCAAGTAAAATTAAATTTATTTAGATCTTCATTGCTGCGCAAGGATTATAAGTATTTTTCAAATCTGAAACAATTAAAAATAAAAGAAGAAGACTTTGAAATATATACAAATCTTCTTCAAAAATTAAGCGACAAATTTAAACTGCGCTTTGTTGATTTGGAAAACATCGACATCCCTGATTGGATTATTGCGCCATTTTCGGCGCAAATTGATAACGTCGACATCAACATACAAGATGAGCTTGCTGAACTATTGTCCGATCTTGAAGCAAAAACGCTTATTAAAAATTTGACAATACATAAATTTTGGACTATTATAAATATAAAGCAAAAATATGTGAAACTTTACGAAATGGCTCAGCCATTTATGCTGGCGTTTCCAAGTTCGTATATGGTTGAAGCCGGTTTCAGTCACGTTAATTCAATTTTAACTAAAAACAGAAATAAATTAAATGTGGAGCTTCGAGGGGATTTACGGTTAAATTTGACTAATTTTGAACCCAATATAGCGAACCTTGCCAAGAAACACCAGGCACACTCATCTCATTAAGAAGTAAAAAATCTGTAGCTACTTTACTTACTGTGTTTCTGATTTATTAAATATTTAGACTAATATATAGTTTTATTTTAATTACCTGAAAATTACAATTGTGGGGGTCTATGGAGATTTCGAAAAATTATATAGGGGGCGATGATCAAAACAGTTTGGCGACCCCTGCTCTAAACTGTACTTGCAAACGATTTCATTAATTTACTACACTAATTTACAAAAAGGAGGGGGGGGGGGTAAGTGGTCGGTGATTTCGTAAGGTAAGAAATTAAACATGAGTGGTTAAACCATTCCATTATCCTTTCCTTACGGTTGCCAGTCCAAGACGTGGCGGATAACGAAATTCTCCAAACAGCAAAAACAAAGTAAGGGAAAAGAGTAAGTGAGTTAAGAAAAGATTTCTCCGAACCAAAACTGACAAGGTAAGAGCTGAATGAGGAGGGGGGCGTAACAATTTAAAGTGCCTAGGGGCCCGGAGGGGGCTTAAAGGTAGCCCTGACTCGAGAGCTTTATTAAGTTGGCAAGACTCTGTCTTTACGAAGTTATAACCAGCACTGACAAGAGTCAAAGCGCCAAGAAACTGCCTCGAGAAGGGATGTCAGCTCATATGTTGTCCCTTATTCGAGGTCCGAAACGACGTGGTTCATCACCACACAGTGTCGCTTTAGAGTACGACGCTAATAAAAAATCGAACTCTTCCAGATCTCAGCAAGGCATATATCAGCGGAACAACCTTTTCTAATTCGAAAAGAATTTCGTTTTTTGTTCCATACTAAGTGCAAACAACCTTACTTTCATCAATGTAAAAAGATTTTTCATGTTAACTTTGGTAATCCATCATTTGTCTTCTGAAAGGGAGAAGTAATGTCTTCTTGTCTTGTCTATGGATTTAGTGCATTTCTATATTGGTACAAAAGCTCCAATAACAAGCGAGGCCGTCTGGATCTTGACGACTGTAAAGAATGCCTTGTGGTGATGCATCGAGTTTAAAAAGAGATGGAAGAATGGCCTTGCAGTCTAAAATAAGGTCAATTGGGTTTGCGGACAGTTTCTGCAGATGGAATAAGATCGGGAATTATCTGGAGATATTTCATACCTTTGAAATGACCCGTGCTGAGTCTTGCTGCTGTAGATGACTAATTTCTGGGACAATTGAGCTTTGGGATAGTTGGTTTTATGAAACGCTGGTTATAGAAATTTTGTGCTTGGTGACCGCGTTTGCATCCTCCGAGGTGACAGTAGAAGTCTGATCCACGTTCCGAGTCTTCTTAGCGAGGATGTCCGCACATTCATTACCCCCAATGCCCACGTAGGCAGCAATCCATTGGAATGTACTCTTGGCAATATTTGGCAGTAAGGTAAACGTAAACTATAGGGCCACTTGGATTTTTGAAAAGTAAAAATTCTTCACTCATTCAACCAAAATCCTCTCTTTTAATATCGGTGGAAAAGGAGATTTGAATTATTTTACTCGTAATTCGTACTCGTGCAATTCAAGTTATTTTTCTCGGACGATTGAAGGCAATTACTTTCACTGAAGCGTCCGTAGTTTTTTTTCCCCCAAACAAACACATAACACCATATTCTATGCCTTTTCAGTGTAATCTAAATTGGATAATTTTTTTAATTTAAATCTGTATTATGCAAATGGTAAGAAGTATTACTTTTGTGTGTGTTTGTTTTCCTGTTATGGCTTTCATTGCGGGGAAAACACTATGGAATATGTATCTCAGTAAAATCAATATATTAAAACTGTGCAACGTAATTTTTGTTTACTCTCGGATTTCAATAGAGTAGATAACTTTATAATTCTGAAAAAAAATAAATAAAATTTAAAGCAGAAAAAATTTTCATCGACACAGACCCTTTAAATACTATGGATGCTCTTTTAAACTTCCATAGACCCACATGGTGTTCACCCAGTGACGTCTTGAGGCCCCACCTATGATCCTCAAAAAAGGTGACAGTATACACCACACGTTTTTAAGTACTCGTATAAACAATAAACTGAAACAAATAATCTGAATGACTTGCAATTGCACAAACCGGCTCGACCGACTGCAGCCTTTTGACTAAATGAGTGATAATAGTGTATGGGGGTAGGCCTAGACCTAGACGTGGATGACGGTCATCACATGTAGCCATTTGACAAATAGTCCGAAAATCCCAATTTTTCTGAGAATACAAATAACATTTAACCTTTGAAATTATTCGAATCATGATCTTATTAATGTTGAGTCGAGAACGAGACGAGCCCCCTCCCCCCTTGTAGAGGAGGCCCTGGGGCTGGGATCAGTTGGTCCATGCCTTATGCGTTCCTGTGTCCACCTGAACCCCGTTAGAGATACCTTCTCTAATTCAAACGGAATCCAATGATTGATGATTCTAAACAATCAGCCGACTCGTCCAAATTTTCTAAGGTGGCAGCCCAATTTAGAAACGAGTAATATGAAGATCACTATGCGAAATTGGGGACCGCTTTATGATTTTCTTAAGAAAAATTGCCGTAGCTGAGTATATTCGTACTCGTGTATTGTTATTTTTGATTCGCGGTTCCTAATGCCACTAAACAGTCGCCGTGTCTTAGTCTTCACGCACGCGTTATATGGAATTGTGGAGAGTGTGGTGCCAGCTCAGATATCGTCTTTGACTGTGGTTCAAAATTATGAAGTCCGTTGCCAACGTGCGAAGTTAATAAATAATTAATCGATTAAAAATTATATTTATTGAATTCATCTATTTTCTGGATTCTTATTAAAGTAAGAAATATGCTCATGGACAATGTCGGCTCGGTGGCTTAGAGGTAGCGTGCCCGCCTTATAAGTCTAAGGTTGCGGGTTCGATACCAACTGGAGTCGATAGATTTTCTGGATTCGAAAATTGTAGGCATGCATGCCATGTGATTATGTGGCATGTATAAGATCTCTCGAGTATCAATTTGGCTCTTTTACTCTCGGCTTAATTAAACCACCTTACAAAAATTTGGTTGTGGGAGTCACCACTAGATGATGCCACGAATGAAATGGTTGTAACACTCTAGGGACTTTTCGGCTGCCAAAATGCCACCCATTGGAAGCAAACACTGTTCATGGATAAATCAGATTACGAATAATTTTTACATGAGGTTTTATAATAATTAAATTTTTCAAAGAAATTAGAAGCAGAACTTATAATTGGTTGTTTTGGCTGGCGTAAAGACTACAATTGTTCTTTTTCTACTTATCAACTTCAATTAAGAATTTCTTAATGTGTAAACCTGATATTACTCAGGATCGTTACACAATTTAATGGTTTAATTTCTGCCAGATCGTAACCCGTACTAAAAAATACTGTCCATCAGCTGAACCTGAAGAAATCGTCGATGGCGAAGTAGGGCGTTGTCCACCTCGTATGTACTCAACTCTTGCCACGTGCTACTCAACAAATTCGAACGACATATTTAAAGATGATTCTATTACCTTAGCACCGCTTTAAAGTCCAAATAGTTTCGAACCGTTGGAGTAATTCTGCCTTTTTACGACTGTGTCATAAATCGCACAGTTCAGACTTCCTCTATTACTGATGTGATTTCTCTTATTTTAGAACAGATGCCTTGTTGGCGGAAAACCGTTCACATTGCACCATTTTATGGGCAATCTTTTAGTTTATTTGTGTCGCTGTGGAAATTGAAATCGGTGGCAAAATGACAGTTTTTATTGTTTCCTGATATTAAGTAGATTTACTTATCGATCTCTGGAGATGTTTTTCTTGTGGCACATGCCACTTCCTCGTGTTTGAATCATCTTCGGAAAATAATATGGGAAAACCGTTGCTTCATGCTCAGATTTCAATCACAAAAACAAAAAAAATGTTACAACTTTTAATGAAATCCCAAAATGCCAGTTAGAAAACAAAATTGGAATTCCATAAGAGAAAAATACCGACTTAGAAATCGCGTTCCTTAGAATCACTCCTTAGGATATAGAAATAGATCATTTTTCGCTATCATTAGCATCAGCTTTATGATAATCCTAGTTATGGAATGAAACGGCTCGATGAAACATAAATGAAACCTCAAAATTCTATTCTAAGCTTACAGTTGTACTAAATAATTCTAAAATTGTAACAAAAATCCGTTGCCAGGTACAAGTTTCCAAAATAGCGCAGTTAAATTATTTAATCAGCAGAGGATATTTTTGTTAATACATATGACTTTACAATATATTACATTAAAAATATTTATTTGTTGTAAATAACACATTTTATAAAGATATGTACACAACTTTGGTTAGGAATTAAGATAAATGATAATATAGAATATCCAAAAAAAAAACATGAAATTTTTATCCTAATATTTTGCAATAAAGATGTAATAAGGGAAATAATTAGAACTGTTTCACACCACAAAAGAGTGGAATGTGTAGAAGCTGTCGGCAAATACCGTCCATGTGGGGCAACAATTGATCCCCCTATACAATGTTTAACTGCCTTGGTCTGACGAATGGGGATAGTAAGAGCCGAAAAGTTATTTTCCAAATAATATATATTTACTGATGCGATACAATTCAAATTCTCTCTCGCTGTATTTTTGTAAAAAAAAATATGTGTTGGCCTGTTTTCAATCTCTTAATAAAAAAATATGAACACATCTTCTATTCATCATACCAAGATGACTTTTCATTACAAATAATTTCGTTCAAGCGATAAATTTGAATGTTAACAAGGATGTGTGTGTGCTTGGACAATTTTATTCCATTCAAATTTCATTCTTTTTGTATAAAAAGTATTTTCTGTTTTCAGTAATTAAATAAACCTACGACTCACAAACAAATCCTAAACTGTAAGAGATGTTAGGATTAATTTATTATTATTTTTACTCGTCGTTTTCGTGGTCATTTGAATCTTGGTAGTAATAGTTTTTCATATCACCTGTGTGATATCTCTCTTTTCATTCTAATCATTTTGTATTCTTTCTCTTTTACACAGTGTGTCCCACGGCGTGGTGTCAGCGGGGATGTTCGAGGGACCGCATGCGCCAGTGTGAGGAAACTCTCCTGCGCAGTATCCAACGGCGCATCAACGACATGGGACGGTCGGACATGGCTGCACACTGCATGTAAGTAACAATCATTTGTCTCGTAGTATCACAATCGTAATTTTCATTTTTAATCTGAAAAATATTTGCCCAAATACTGGTTCTTATGTTCTCAACTAGAGATCGATCGCTGCCAGAAGAGCCCCAATTCACCCTCTCGATAAAAAGGGTCCTTTTCATCATAGTGAATAATGCAGAGCACAACTTTATGCCTCCCAGTTGTTGGCTCTGTTATTCCTTTTTAACAGCATAGAAAGAAAAAGTGGGCAAAAAATTTATAACTCTATCAAACAGCAGTGGTATTTCATGCTTGCCGAAAATGGGAGTAGAACAGTGGTTCTTAAACTATGGTCCGCGGAATCCCCAAGGGTCCCTAGCGCTTTTCTAGGGGGTCCGCGAAGGTCTTTCATTTTAAATATTAAGATTTCATTCTTTTTACAGATTCTGAAAGGCCTCGTGAAAAAATTGAAAAATGTGCCATAGGAGACTAGTTCACTAAATTTCTTCCAATGAAAATAACTTTTCTAGAAGATGTATTTCAATCAAGAATATTAATTCCTTTTTTCTTATTGTGTTCAACTACGCAGCCATTGCTACAACGTAATATTTCAAAAAATAGTAGAAACAAATGTGCAAAGATTAGGAACTAAATTCATAGCACGTCAATACGATAAGTATAGCATTTAAATCAATCAACGTTGTGTTGGGACTCAGGGAAGGATGTGGCCGCGGTAGCTTAATGGTCAAGGTATCGGATCGTGGCTGGCATTTCATGAGTTCAAGCCCACTTAAGACCCGCCGTGTAGGGGAGCGATGTACGTTAAATCTGTCGAGAGCTCAAACGTCCTCCTGTTGGTGTGGTAGCTAGAAGAGGGGTGCCAGCTCAGTGCCGTCCTCGTCACTTGACCATGGCTCAAAATTACAAGGTCCGTCGCCAAAAGCCCTAGTGTAGCTGAACAGCGTGACGTTAATATTCACTCACTCAGAAAGGGGTGTTCAAAATCTTGGAGGGTCCGCAATGTCAGGCTGATACGTAAAGAAAGCCGTGGTGACCGAAAGTTTAAGAACCACTAGAGTAGAAGAATCGGATATTACGGGAGGATCCACAGTTCTTCTTTTGATGGAAAACAGGGCAGTACTCAGTGGTGTAACGTACACACCCGCAATCCCTGCATCGTGTAGGGGGGAGGGTTGGGGGCAAGATTCTAAGGAGCTCAAAGCTTGATGTTATGGTTTTGCAATCGTTTGTAAGATTCCGACTTGGGGCCCCAAACCTGACTTTGTAAAAATGTCCTAATTTTCTCCGTAAGCCACTGGCAATACTGAAAGAAATTTTTTAAAAACTGACGTTTTCATTTCTTTATTGGCATGTATAAAGAACTCATTGAACGCAAGTCAAAAAAACAGCTTAATTTTATTAAATGACGAAATCTTTCGCTTGAGGAAACCGATAACTATAACTTACTTCTTGTACAATTTAAGCAGTGACGAGTAATTTATTAGAAGTGGGCTCAAAAAAGGAGCTAATTCTTTTTTGAAAAATGCTTGATTTAAATATTTTTTAATTTTAATGTAATGAATGAAACTGTGATTTTACCCCCAATTCTTTTCTACAAATTTTTTTTTTAATTCATTGAACATTAATTTTTTGTTCTCTTCACAAACATTAATGGAAATATAGACATATTTTAATAATTTTATGCATATCTATTGCAGAGGGTTCCATGTAAAATTTTTAAAATCAATTTCTTTATAATTTCTAACGAGTATATTTTATATATACAAAATTCTTTCAATACTAATGTTTTATTAAAACCTCTAGAGACGAACCGCATTTGTTATTTTTGCCGTGAGCTGTAGATTGTCCATCAGTAGTACAAACCATGATTAACAAAACTATATTATTTTCATATTGATATATCACATAAATAAAAACTTCTTTCATGGAAATTTGAAGTAATTTTTAAAGTGGGGGTCTTGGAAAGAGAATCTATTTGTGCTTTCCCTGAATTCATACTGGAACAAGTGCTTAGAAATCGGAGATACTTAGTATGCAGCGGTCAAGAACATGGTGTACGTTGGGTCATTTTTAAAAATAAGGCAATTCTGATTTTTTCCTCACACTCCAGCTTCATTGCAGTGATTTTTCAGAGTATTTTCATTGAATTGCGAGCACTCGCTCACGACGCATTATGCAACTACTTTTGTTTGAACAAATACGCACGCGCCTTCGGATTTGAGTCATGCTCGTCTAAAAGAGTATGCTTCACTTGCTTCTGTAAAATGTATATGTAGATAAACGGTTTTTTAAAAAAAAAAAATTATGTAGTTTTTTTTTTTTTTTAAGAGAGGAGGATTTGTTTCGTATTTTGTAATTTTTTTATTCATATTAGAAAAATTCAAATCACTGGTTTTTGCTTTTAATGTTTCATTTTCAATTATTTTTTTATATCTGAGAACTTATCGAACTGTGCACTTTTGAATTTTTGTTTGCCGAAAGAAATACTTCATTTTGTTCGTTAACAATACTTTTAATCACTTTTCAACATTTGCTTTTTCTTCTCTGTAAACTGTTTCCTTAAAAGAAATTCTTGATCATTTTCAACTATCTTATTTCAAGAAAACCCTTTGAATATATATATACATTTCTATTCCGAATATACATGTGACCACGGTAGTCAAGGTAACGAACTCGTGGCCGGCGTGTCATGAGTTCGAGCTAGTATCGCTGAAGACCCACCGTTTAGGGGAGTGATGCACGCTAAACGGACGAGACTCGAATGTCCTCAAGTTGGCGTGCTGTGAAAGTTAGCAGAGGGAGTGGGTGTGAGAGCTCAGGTGTCGTTCTCGTCACTTGACCATAGTTTAAAATTACGAAGTCCATCGCCAAAAGCTCTCGTGTAGTTGAATAGTGTGAAGCTAATGTTCACTCACTCACTTCATTGAGGAATATTGGAGGCTGTCTAGAAACGAGCTGAACTCGCGTGCTGAATATGCGCGTGTTGTCCTCGTTCTTCGATGGTGAATCAGAATTTCGAGGAACTCCTTAAAGTTACCATTATCCTTATTTCGCGATTTTACTGCAAGAAGTTGAATAATTTGAAATCAGATGTGAAAAAAAAAATGCCGACCTGGAAACGGCTAAAATAATAAAAACGGCTCATATTTACTTAAAACTTTTCTGAGACCTGGAATTCCTTTAAAAAATTTTTTCTTTGCTTCAGAAAATTGAAACTTTATTTTCTTCCCTATCGAAAAAATATTATAGCTAAAAGGATGGCTTACGGAGGGGCGAGAGAATATTTCTGTTAATAAAGCTGAATAGGCTTAAATGCTTTTACAATTAAGTTGGCCAGTATGGAGGATAAAAACGGATGTCCAGAGACAAATCTAGAAGAATCTAGAGGGATTATTTGCTAGAATGCTGAAAATTCTATATGAAGACCATAGTCGCAGAAGTATTTATTGAAAAAGCAATTTCTTTATTAATATTTAATTTAGAATTCTTATTTTAAAAGCACCGATATTGGGTCAATTGTATTGAAACTTATCCACATAAAAGTGTGTGTATTCGTTATACCGGTGTAATTGTTTCATTTCGAGTAGTTGAAAGTTGTGCGGTTGAATAACCCGAAGGGTTTTCAGATTCCCTTTTAAGATCTTAGCGCGACGGAAGCTGAGCAAACTGCTCCACTTCAACACGAACTGTGCAAACAGAAAACCGTTGCGCGTCTAGTATACGATTTCCTTGTTCGGGATATTTTCCATTTGTGCCAGAAATTACAATGTTTATTTGAGAACGGATCGTTTAAAATACCAAAGTAAATGCGTTTAAATATCGTTAAACGTGTGAAGTCAGTAAGATGGGAGGTTCTAAAAAAATGAGCACGTTGTCGGAAATTGAATTTTTTTTCCGCTGTGATTTCATTAGTTAATATTGTTTTATATATTTAAAGAAACCAGGGCATATCATACACATTAAAAAAAAATCGATTTTTCAACTTTAGTATAAAGAATAGTGCATACTTCTCTGAATCTAAATATGAAAAACACTTATATGTTCGTTGATAAAATAACCTTAAAACTTGAAAAAAGTAATTGACAAAAATATAAGCAAACGCTTACAAAAGTTTAGTTTTTTCACCAAAGCATAATATTTTGCTTTTAGGTACACTTAAAGAAAAACTATTGCACATAGGTTTCCAAATTTTTTATACTTGTATCCAGGATACCTGTGCATATTGTGAACCTGTTTTTTTTTACATCTTTTTTGAAAAAATAGTTTTATGTATCAAAAACGAGGAGGTGATAATACAAAATTACAAAGATTTATAGTTTTTTTTAAAAGTAAAAAAGTTGGTTTATTACATTTTATATGTGTGCAAAAATATTTGACATACTTAAGAGATATTTTTAAAAATCGTACCTAAACATAAACATGTATTATCAGATCTCAAAAATTATGTCCAACTTAAATTAAGCAGGGGGGGGGGAATTTTTTAACTAAAAAAATTTTTTTCCTACAAAATAATTAAAATATTTTTATTAAAATAAAAAAATTTAAGCTCTATTGGAAATTATTAAAGATAAAAATCTTATAAACAAAGTCTTATATATAATTTTGGCATTTTACTCTTTCAAGCATGTCCTAGTACCCTTAAGCTTCTTCGGGAGTATAATGATTATTCTCTTTTGGGAGTTTTTTATAAGAATCTTCTGAAATTTATATTATTACTAGCTTTTATCCATGGCTCCGCTCGCGTTGATCTGTCAAAGTCGTAATCATTATCATTAGAAAGTAAATAATATAATATGGTAATTTTTTTATTGCTTGACTGGAACCAATAAAATTTGAAAATTCTAAAATTGAGCTTAGTTTAAAAAAACTGAAAACGTAATTTATTATAATAATTAATAACAAATATTCAATAACTTAAACTATTAATATTTTTAAAAATTGAAAGTATCTACGTTTAATATATAATTCCTCTTTAAAAGAACTCAAAACAGAATATTATTCTAAGATGCTACTGTATACCAAATTACATGTTCTTCCGTCAGTTGCAAATATGTGAAGATTTGGGCATTGGACACACCGATAAGGCTACATATAGTTGGCCATGGGGAAAACATTGCTTTTTTAAATGCACCCCTGCTACCTGAAATGTTAGCTTTGTTAATAGCAACAGTAAAACTGAAAATTGAACTTGTTTGAATTGAAACGGTAGGTCAGAGGGGATACTTGGAATTCGAGGTATGATAACACTATCCCTTTTCATGACATACGTATGTTCAAATATTGGCACCAATTATATTCTGCATCAGTTTTGTGACTATGTTCCTTTACATAGTCGAGGAGCATCGAGATTTAGCATAACTGGTACATTTAGGATAAATTCTATTACTTGATGTTACAGTACTATAAAATCGTACTTTAATTCTCAAATAATTTCATTATCGAAGCCATTTCCGTCAACACCTCTAGGGCTAATCATTTCAAAATCATGTAGCTTCTTCCTAACCATTCTGAAAACCTTTATTGCGTTTCGTTGTAGATGTGTTCATTGAAAGGCGTATTTGGTTGTTTTTCGTCGTAAAATATCTTCCGCCATGTAGTCTTTGTACTTATTCCGAAAGGTTTGAGGATTAGAAAGACCGAAGATGAAATAAGTATTGCGTAAAGCTCTCTAATTTTCCCCTATTTCGGCGAGTAACATTGTATGGATGCCTCCATAGTATATCTTCAAAGTAGTACCTCCATGTAAAATATCTGGTTCAGTATAAGTGAAAAATTTTGTTCAAAATATTAATATTGTATAATTAGGTTAAAAAAATTCAAAGTAATAAATACTTTCAAAACTACTAAAGTAATCAAAACTTTTTATGAAACTGTCAATTAATGTTACCATAGAATTTTCAATATCACGTTCACGCATTTCGCTAAAACTTTAGCCTCCATAGTATATCTTCAAAGTAATACCTCCATGTAAATTATCTAGGTTCAGTCTAAGTGGAAAATTTTGTGCAAAATATGAATATTGTATAATTAGGTTAAAAAGATTTCAAAGTAATAAATTTTCGATAAATAAAATTTTTTTATGAAATTGTCAATTAATATTACCATAGAATTTTCAATATCACGCGCGCGCAATTTGCTAAAACTTTATTTCGTTTCCCTCTTTAAAAAGTGGGAGAAAATTTGCATTAAAATATCTTGGATTGTCGGAATAGAGAACTTCTTAGCCAACTTGGCGATATTTCTCAAAGTTTGAGTTTGACATTTAACAAACGTAACGTAATAAACGTTAGACTTTTAATAAAAAACCATTTAAAAAATTGCTTTTTGTAAAGATGCTAAATTACACTATATTTTAGTTATTTGTTACAAATGTGAGAATTTTTATTAAAATTTCCATTATTGACCAAATGCATAATTTTGCGCCAACTTGGCGGGAAGTAAGCAACGTCAACGTCTTACCCGCATAGCTCCTGTTCCCGTGGGAATATGGAGATAAAATATATCTTATGTTACTTCCTGATAATGTAGCTTTCCATTGGTGAAAGAATTTTTAAAATAGGACCAGAAGTTCTCGAGATTAGCCGGAACAGACAAAAAAATTTAAAGTTTATTTTTTGATATAAGTACCGTATACACCTTTAAATGCATTTAGTAAAAAGCTGCTAATTTGAAATTACAAACAGACACTTCAATTTTATTTATTTGTATAGATTGCATTGAAGGAAGGAAAACGTGAAAGACTTGTTTACATTTTTCCATCCGCTTACAAAAGTGCTTTAATAATGTTCCTTCCGCTTTTAAACGCAATTTTAAGTGTTTCACTTGTGAGTTTTCATATCTTTAGCTAATATTTGCTGAAATAGATGGGAAAATGCAATCACACATAATTTTTTAAGTCTTCCGAATACTTTTTACAGCACATTTGAATGTATAGAAGGCCATGGTAGCCTAGTGGTCATGCTTACGGCCGGGGTGTCATGTGTCCATGCCCGAAACCTCCGAGGACCCACTAGGGCTGATGCACGTTTAGTCTGTCGAGGCTGAAAGTTTTCCCGTTGGCTTTGTGTGAGAGTTAAGAAAGGAGTTCCAGCTCGGGTGTTGTCCTCGTCACTTGACCCTGGTTCAGAATGACGAGGTCCGTCACCAATAGCCCTTGTGTTGCTTTGTAGTCTCACTTACTGGAATGTTTATTCTATTTTATATTCAGGAATGTCTTCTGAAAATTCTGGAGGATTACGATACCTTCATACGATTTGAGTATGATTGGTAGATGGAATGCTTCAACTGTCTTTGCTTTTTTTTCCTACGAAAGATAGTGCCACTTGCAAAAAAAAACCCCTCAAAATTACATTAATTTAATAATTTTTATTTTTTTTTTAAAGAATCGAATTTCTGATTTGTTTTACTCTTACAAAATTTTATGAAATAATAGTACGAATGATAATTTAAAAGTTGTTGCATGAAAGAATTACGAAACAACTCTTTGTGATTACTGTGAAATTATATGTTGCTTTTGCTAAATTGTGTTAGAGTAAATGTAGATGTCGTATAGCTTACACATGCGTGTAATTAGGCTCCTTATTTTAATAAATTATGCGTCTTGTACTCGACACTTTGGATTATTTCTTCTTTGTATAATACGCCCCATACACATTTGAGGCCATGGTAGCCTAGTGGTCATGGTTACAAATTCAGGACCACTGTGTCATGAGTTCGGTCTTTAGTTGCCACTGAAGAACCGCCGTGTAGAGAGGCGGAATGAGTGAGTATTAATGTCGCACTATTCAGCTACTCGAGGATGTGGGGCAACGGATTTCGTCATTTTGAACCATGGTCAAGTGACGAGGTCGACATCTAAGCTGCATTCACTCCCCTAACTCCCACACCACACCAACGAGAGGATGTTTGTGCCTCGACATATTTAACGTGCACTGCCCCCCTCCCAAACGACGGGTCTTCAGCGGTTCTTGGCTCGAACTCGTGATACGCCGGGCACGAATCCGTCACCTTGACCACTAGGCTACCCCGGCCTCGTAGAGTGGCAGATATTCGTTAGAAGAAATGAGGCTCAAAATCATCCCTTTGTTTTGGTGTGGAAGTTCAAAAAGGTGGTGCCAGCTCAAGTGCCATCCTCGTCATTTGACCGTGGCTCAAAATAATGAGGTCCTTTGCCAATAACCGTCGTGTTACTTTATAGTGCGGCCAGGAACGTCTTAAGACTCTTTGAGGCCCTGAGCCCAGAGAAATCTTAAGAGTTTTGAGGCCCTGGAACCCTATGCAAAATTTGAGATCTGTAAAGGTATACATAGCATGCATTGTCAAATACTCGTTCAAACGGTGATTTGAAACAAATAAATGTGCACAATCTCAAAAACCTGGACACAAACCGGTTCGGCTGATGGCTGCAATTCGAGAAAATGATTGATTTTCTTATGGTATTAGGCCTAGACATGGACAACGTCATCCCATAATAATACAGTCTTGCTAGCTGACATGCAGTTTGAAATTCCCTGTTTTTCGGAGAATATATGCGGAAATAACATTTGACCATTACAATTATCCGGATCATGACCCTATTAAGACAGAGTCGAGAACAAAACGAGGCCCCCACCGAGGGTGAGGCCCTGGGCCCAGGCGACCCATGCCTTAAGACGTTCCTGAATCGGCGTTAGTGAAACACCCCCCTCATTTCGAAACACATCGTGAAGAGGCCCGTAAATATTTTGGAAGTTCGAAAAGTGAGGTGCCTACCTAGGTGTCGCTTTCGTTTCATGACCCATAGGTACACTCTTTCAGCTCGCTGAGACCGTCGTTTTTAGAAACAAGGTCTACATTCACGAAAAGTTTAAAAATATAAAAAGAAAATTTTTAAAAAAACAACATTTTTTTCCGTATAACTTTTGATATAAAGCTCATTTGCCAATATTTTCAGAATTAAAAAAAATTTTAGTCGATAAGTTTTTTGGTTTAATTAAAAATGTATCAAAGAGTATTCATCACACAGTAAGCAAACCTATCTTCATGTTTTTAAATTAATTTATTAAAAGTGAAATAAAAAGATATTCCATTACAATTACTTCGTTATTTACTAAAATTATTCTATTAAAAACCTCAATCGTTAATAATTATACTTAATTTTTGTTTCGGAGACATTTTTAAAAGGTGTATTTTATATTCGACTTTTTGCTCTTTTACCCCGTTTTGTAGTAAGAAAGCATCAAAAGTACGGTTCTTATAACTTGCATACTTTTTTACGCTTTTTGAATGTTGAATATCAATGTAGAATGGTTTCTTTGCGAGGAACAGTTGAAATCGTTCAGGGAAAACGGTTTTTCTTTGTTTTACAAATCCATTATCTTTCCGAAATTTCTCAAGAATTTTCGAAAAGTGTGCATGCGCAATGGGAATGAACTATTTTCCATAATTTCAAAAAAGAAAGAATGCATTCGGGCTCCGAAATATGTCAAGGAAAAATCCCTCTCGTTTTTGACATTACTTTGGATATTTGCGATGGGAAAAAGGAAGTTTTTTTGCGCGGGAAAAACTCGAATTCTGTGATCAAATCATATTTCGTGCTTCTGATTTCTTTTACTTTGTCCATTTTTATTCTCTTTTACGCATCATTGTTTTCTTAATACTTTTTTATGTTTTACAATGTTATATAAATGTTTTTAGGGATTTCGCTTTTTAGAACTGTGTAAAGCAATGATTCCCAAAGTGATCTATATAGACCCCTCGGGGTCTATGATGACCTGCAAGGGGTCCCCATCAGCCAAAAAATAATAATTGGGGGGTCCATGAGATGTAAATGGGGATACGATAGTGGCTCTCATTAAACCAGATCGTGACATTAATTTTAAAAGGAAATTTAATCAAGTGGAAACTAGATTTTATCTATTTAACAGATTTATTTACTAAATTTAATGAGGTTAATTTGCATTTACAAAGCGACAGCATAAATTTTATTAAAACAAGAACCACACTTCAGCTTTTCTAGCCAGAATTAAGCTAAAAGAGTATAATTTTGTACGTAGCAAAATTTCCCAGTTTCTCAATGGTCACAGACAATCTGCCAGGAAAAATACATTTTAACCTACGTTCAACATTTAAATGCACTTTTTAGATTTTGAAACCAGGTTTGAGAATGTTTTGACTATCGTAATACCTTAGTAAGCTATGAATTCAAATGGTCACTTTGAAAAAAAAATGTCAGATTATAAGAATTAGGCATTATAAATAGTCACTTACGAAGATATAAAGGTGAAGTTTAGAAACGGGTGTCAACAATTTTGGCTTTAAAAGGATATACCTGTATCTATTCCATATTATGGGATATCTTGAGAAAGTTTTTAAATGCTTTTCTAATTGAGAAGAAGGTTCAGTGCGCTTGCCAATTTTTAAAACGAAATAAAGAAAGAAAGAAGAAAAGACTGGATTACTATTGACCGAGAAGATATTTAGGGTTAAAGGTGTTTAGGGCATCCTCTGATTCATCCCTCCCACTAAAAGCATTTTTTTTTGTTGCTCAGTTATTTTATGCATTAATTACATTTTAATTTAATTAACACGTGTTTTTTTTTTAAGTTTTAAACATTATACTTCACTATAGTTGAAAATTTAAATCTTTTAAAGTAACTCTATAACTGCAATCCAAAACGCATTTAAATTGATGAATTTGTAAAAATTTAATATTAGGTAAGTAAGGGTATACCTTCTTCTACGGTAACCTAGGGGTCAAGGTCATGGATTCGTGGTTTGAGTGTCGTGAGCTCGAGCCTGGTACCGTTGGAGACCCATCGGGCTGAGGGAACCGATATACGTAAAATGTCCGTTAGTGGTGTGTGGAAGTTAGTGGGTGCCAGCTCAGGTGTCGTCCTCGTCACTTGACCATGGTTCAAAATGACGAGGTCCGTTGCCAAATGCCCTCGAGTAGCTGAATAGTGCAACGTTAATATTCACTCACTTATTTAGTAGAAATATGCTAAGAATGAGTATGGAGCTCGAGTGTCAAGGAGGGTTGCTTTGGTGTCGTAGTAAGAAAAAGTTCCGTTTTCGGGCAATTAGACCTACAAACTTGAAATTTGGCAGACATGTTTCTTTTGTTAAACAGAGTTCCACACAAAAATAGATTTTGTTGAAATGGACTTAAAGGGGAGGGTATAAGGGAGCAAAGTATAGTTATACTTTAGAAATTCAAGTTCTGTTCCTTTTTAATCAAGAGACGAGGGCTATAAGGGTGATTTTGAACCACTCAAAAAGAGCCGCACCGCATAGATTCGAATCAAAGCTGCCTTCGATTCTAAGCCTCTCCCCTAATTCTCCACAAGTTTTTGTGAAAAATGATTAATCGATATCCGATTTTACGAAACTAAAATAAATTTAAAATGAGAACTAATACAAAATTAATAATTAGTTATTTTACCATGATTATAAACTTTTAAATACATGTATGAACTTGTAATTGCTCTAATTGCCCCATTCAACGAATATTTTTCCCTTCGATTCTAAGCCGCACCCGATTTTCTGAAGGATTAACATCAGAAGAAAGGTGCGGCTTCGATTTCGAGTATATACGGTAGTTATACAACGCTTTGAAACACCCAACACAGCTGAATTATATTTGGGCTTATTATCAGTGGACTACTTTAACAATCGAGCATGCGCAGTACGAGCAACGGATCGCTTAGTGATTGAATTCACCGCCACAATCGAACATCAATTCACGCGTCGTCCTTGTCCTGTTGAAATGTTTTTGCCGACATAAGAACGGGGGTGGACCAACAGTCGCAGAAATTCGAAGCCTCTCTCTTCTCTGTTTCGTCACATTCCATTGTCTTCAATTCGGTTTCCTCTTGCGCGATTTTTTCCCCAAGTGGTGTGTGCTGCAACGATTCCACTGTTTCCGCGAATTGTGAAATTCCCTCTGACGTTGATGGGATATGGAAAAGAGCGACGAAAATTCTTCCAACTTTTTTTTAAAAAAAATACCTGCGCCACGTGCGAATTCTAAACGTTCCAAAATTATTCGAAAACTTTGCAATGTTCTAGGAATCATTTTGAAAAACTTATTTCAAAGAAGTGTATAGTCGTTGAAATAAACACATAAATAATTTTTTTAAAAATATGTAACTTTTGGAGAAAAAATTTATTTTTGTGGAAAATAACGTCTTAAGAATATATATAAATGTGTGTGTGTAACATATTTTTAAATAATCATCCGAAAATCCTTTGTAAAAAGAAATAACAACTAAAGCTTTATCAATATTGAAGTTGCAAAATCTCTTAACTTTTCTTTTAATATAGTTTTGGTGTAGAGAAATCGCAGGACTCTAATTGAGATTTAGAAATGTAAAATTTCGACGGTTTTTATTTTATTTTTTATATTTATTTTCCCTTCATTCAGGATCTGGGAGTTCAAATGTTTTCTATTTTTATTTTCCAATTTCTTACTGATCGGACATCTCAAAACGTTATCCTGTTTTATGTATGCACTTATTAAAAATAAAGTGAGTGAGTCAATATTAACGTCGCACTGTTCAGCTACGCGAGGGCTTTTGGCGACGGACCTCGTCATTTTGAACCATGATCAAGTGACGAGGACGACACCTGAGCTGGCACCTCCCTCTCCTAACTACCACACCAACGGAAGGACGTTTGAGCTCTCGACAGATTTAACGTTCATCGCGCCCCTACACGGCGAATCTTTAGTGGCACTGGTCTCGGAACTCATGACATGCCAGCCACGATCCGATACCTCAACCACTAGGTTACCGCGGCCACTATTAAAACCTTTAAAGTTCAGTTCTATGTCTTCCAGTTAGGTGGATTGTCGTTGGCTCTGAGTCCAGTGAAGGACATTCTGAGTCAAACACAAGGTGAAAACGAAAAAATATCTTATTTAATAAAGTAAAATAATTTATGAAACTAACTTTAAATTGTATAAAACTAAATGCAAGAAATGAAATATTTGTGGTTAAGGATTTCCCTCAACCAAGAAAATGTTTAAAGCAGACATTCTCAGTCAAGACATGTCTCGCTGTGACTGCACATTTACATTTACTTAGGGAAATCTCCGAGAAAAGTTGGGGGGAGGGGATTTGGGAACTGCTAAATACACCCAATAAATTATGAGCATCTACTTAATAACACGTTACGCAACTTTCTACCTGCAAAACAGCAGCAACTTGCCTTGGCATGGATGTCACAAGTTCTTGGTAGATGGTTGGAGACATATTGAACGAAGTATCTAAGTAGTGGTCACATAAAGAGATATTCCGACATGTGAAGGTGTTTGACCTCTGAGCTCCCCTTGACACAATCATTGGCGAGATGAATAAGAAATCGTGAACCAATCCAACCAGACTCTTCCATTTTTCTATGATCCAGTCTCGATGTTCCCGGGTGATGGTTGGTGTAGTTGACGATAACGTTTGGTCAACAGAGGCATACGAGTGGGACGTTTGCTGTGCAACCCCGTGTCCAACAGTTTCCGCTGAGATGCGTGTTCTGAAACACTTTAACTTGGGTCACTGGCGTAGCTAGTCCCAAGTAGGCCCCGTATAAAAGATTCCTTGGGGACCCCTTTTTTGGAAATGGGAACTTTGTTAAAGGGACACTGCGAGAAACGATGTTCAAAACTGAGAGAAAACAGCTCACTTTTGAATACTTCACATTCTCAAAATAGCTCCGATGCACGCTTACTCAAATCTGAGAATCGCATATTCTCATATTGAGACACAAGTACATTCTCATTTTTGAACCTGTTACGGGATCAAATTTTTGAGAATGAAAGATCGATATGAGTATATAATGCACTCATATTTGAATTTGTTAATGTATCAAATATGAGTTAAAACAATAAAATGAGTATGTATAGCATTTATTTTCGGTACTGTTGTATCTAATATGAATTTTTAACAGAAAAATATTTATTAACCCAAATCTTAAGGGATTTAAAAATGTGATACCTGAGTTGTAAATTTTCCCTTTCTACATCTTACGTATTATTTTATTTTCATTTCATGAAATTTTTACACTTAACTTCGAAATCAAAATTCATTTTACATTTATTGTGTGTAACAAAAAGGTACTCGCATATTATCGCGAAAGTGCCTAAGTTAAAGATAACTCGCCAAATTGGCAGTAACGATTTCGCATGTGTCCTACGCGCTGAATTAGCAACCATGTACTTCGTTTTATATAATGTCGCCAATACGGTGGCGACAATACGCAAGTATCAACAAAAATATTACTTTTCGAAAGAAAAAAAAATGCAACTATTATTTGATCACAAACTGCATGTCTTCGAACTTATGCCGCAAATATAAATCTTTGAAAACTGCAAAAATAAATTCGATGTTATCGTTTAACAAATGTGTATGCATTTTGAACTAGTTCCAGAAGCAATTTGATTCATTATTTATATTTATGTTTCTCTAGAAGCATTATATTGTTTCCTTAAAATCATATACAAGCAGAAAATTAACTTTTATTTAAAAAAATTCAGCCCTTCAATAATAAGTTATTAGAAATATCTAGGAAACATTATGATAAATAACAGATTTTTCTAAGTAAAAATTTCAAAACAATGCCAGTAAGAAATAGCTTTTTTACATATTATGTAACCTGAAGAAAAAAACCTTTTGACTAAAGTAACACTCATTAGGCCCAGGTGTGTAAGTACTCTTTATATCAATTGTTTTGTTTAAATAGAAACCTATCCACATGGAAATAAAGAAAATGCATTGCTATATTACCAACTAAGCTCGTTTTTTGTTAAAGCAACTGATTTTACACTTTCCTATCACCAAAGAAAACAAATATAATAGTTTTTAAGTTAATGTTTTTTTTAATTAAAATACTTAAAAATTTTAGTCCTTAGAAGAATGTAAAAACAACTCTAACAGTACATTTTTGCATTAACAAAACATTTAGTTTTTAACCTAATGGAAAGAGCTTTTAGAGAAGTTTTCAGCACCCATTCAGAAGAAAAAATAACATCATAAGGACCAATAGAATCATAATTTAGCAATTTTACTTGCTGTACAGAATTTTATTTTCAATACCTTTTTTCAATTATTCACTGTTAACAAGAAAAATAAAACAAACCAAAATCATATTGCTGAAATATTTATTCTGGAAATTGTACACATACATATATACATAAAAAATAAACAAGAATATAAGTGAATTTTTTTTTTTATAAACACTATCTAATCCATATTATAGTCAACTCCATCCTTATTTGTGCAGAACAGATTATGTTTTAGTGTATATAATATACATTTTAAATATAGGAAAGTGTGTAAAAGTACATAAATAAACAACTTTTTAATTTTTTTTATCAAATCATGTCTTTGAGTTACAAAATGTGAGTGAAAATGCCTTTCAAACAGTGTTGTTTCAAATAAATTACATGTTAGGATATGCGAGTCATCTAAATTATTTACTGCAGAATTTATAGATAGCTGGTTCTGAAAGGAATTTTGAAAGTTCTCATTAGAGTAAAATTTTTACAAAGGTTGTTCATAATTATATAGTTTTCGAAATGACTATCTACAAAATTTAGCATAACACATGTAGTGATATGCTATGCCTGTATGAGTATTTAGAACATAATGACAAAGCTACAAAGTGAAACCAATGGTCTTTGGCAGAAAGTGCAAAATGTATGAAATTCATAGATTAATTTTATCCATAAAATATGTATAAAAAAAATTCAGAGCTATATCAAAATTTAAAACAAATTATGAGTGGAAACATTAAAAATCAAGATTTGTACTAACAAGCAGAAATGAAATTAGTGCAAATTAAAAATAAAGCATTCATAATTTAGAAACAAGATAAAAGATTTAAAAAATACAATTTTTATAAATATTGCACGTCTACCTGAATTTCACATTTATAAAAACAACAGTTAAAAAAATACCACACATTGGAACAATATATACAGGAACTAATTTGCTATCAGTACACTACACATTAAACATCTTTTAGAAGTGGTTTTGAAATCGCTGCAAAAATTTTGGCATCCAATAGTATTCAATCAATGATGATGGTCTCCCACTAAGAACTCAACATGACAATAATTTAAAAGATTGGCTTATTCCTGGCAAAAAAGGAATTACATTAAGAAGCAAAAACATAAGTACTTTTTTTTATAGAAAACCAATTAGAAAAATATGAATGCCAGGATTTAAAGAAATAGAACAAAAGGTATTTAGAAATGCCAAGAAAAAAGCAGGAAAAAATAAAATTGAAACTGGAAAAATAATAACTGCATATAAAAGAGTGGGGTGCTCAATATCAATTGTTATAATTTCTTACTAGTTCTATTCCAAAATGCAGAGTTAGTGTAAAAATGTAGTACAGAGGACCCCACGCCTTTACCACGATGACATTAATTTTCTAGTTAATCATTTTATTCTTATATTAAGATTTATTTCTTACTTTTTAGTTTGATAAAAAAGCATGTTTCTTAAAACTATAATTTAAATTAATTGTGCTTCAAATGCGTCAGACTGAACAAATTACGTATTATCACAACAAATGCCAAATCTAATAATAACACACCAAGTTGGCAACCCTGATTGGTAATTGCGTCTTATTGCAACCTATTAGCGATATTATATGAAATGAAGCACCTGGCAGCCAATTCAGTGTGTACCACACATAGGAAATCGGGGTGGCCAACTCAGCGAGTTATTTAGAGTCAGCGATTGTCGCAAAAATACACAAGTACCCTCCGAGTTCCTGTGTGTTGAACGTGCTGAATTGGCAAACAGGTGCTTTGTTTCATATAATGTCACCAATTGGTTGTGATAATACGTAAGTACCAAGATTTATGTTTTTTCACTTGTGTACAACATACCTGCATACAGGAGTTTTTGTACCCAAGCTGTATTAATTTTTGGTACTTTCATAATATTGCAACCATATTGGTGAAATTATATGTAATACAACACATGGTAGTCAATCTGGCGCATACGACACATGCAAAATCAGGGTCACCAACTTGGCACGTTATCTTGAACATTGGCATTGTTGTGGTAATATGTATCGTAAAATCTGGTTGGTGTATGGTGCACACTTTTAACACAAAAAATAAGATTGAATTTTATGCGTGCACGTTATATACCAGGTATAAAAATAAGAGCTTTAAAAAATGTGAGCACAGGAAAAAAAATTAGATTTCTACATAGATCAAAATAATGGTTATTTAAAAGAAATAGCATTCCTTATGAACTTAAAGGGTTGCACTTCTAGATGTATACTATTTTTTACTAAAGTTTAGAATAAATGACTTTCAAACTTTAAGAGCATGACTCGCATACATCTCAGGTTTCTTCATGAAAATTGGGGTGCACATTTTCAGCAAATAAACATAAAAATTAAAAATTGCTACTTGAAAGTATAAGTGCATGTAATACGATGGTATACATGATATGCCAGATTTTATGGTAAAAACAATTTTTCTCTACCTTTCTTTAATGAGTAAAAGCATAAAATATATTTATATTGGGTTAAATATAAAGAATCTGATATATATACTTCATTTATTTTCATCCAAATAAACAAAACACTATAGTCACAATAAAGGAACCATAAAATAAATGTAATGAAATAATTTCTTTATGAGAACTTTTAAGAAATTTTCCAGAAGTTTACCAATAATCTAGAAAAGTTCTTTAAAATCTACAAGAAATTAGTCTCTTAAAAAGATTACTAATTGAAAACAAAAATTTATTTTGTAGGATTGCCTTTTTCAAGACATGCAAGCTATTTTAAAGTTCAATATGAAAATAAAACTATTCCAATGTAGCAAAGGAATACTTAAATTATTATTTGCCTATAAGCAAGTGCCCAAAAAATCAACAATGTGACTTATTATGAATCAAGTAAATTTCATTAAGATATGTGACTACCCAAAATTCGCAGTTTTGGTGAAAATTTTCAAAAATTACTTTTGTGTTTTTATTTTAAAGACTATACATTTAAGATTCCAAAAACACTATTTTTGTTTCTATGATATCTAGAAGCAAAGTTATAGCATAATTAGTAAGCTGGAATTGGGTTAACAAAACCAGATGCTGATCCCTACACAAAATATTTTTAAGATATTGAATTTAAATTTTCAGAACATGTTTTATTTAGTTCTATCTGTGTTATGAATCAAACTCTAATCTCTGTGTATATACAGTGAACCCAAAAAGTGTTCGTACACTTGCAATTTCCTATAAAATTTATTGTTTCCGACTAATAAAAATTAATATTTTGGAATTGTAATTTTTTTATATCTGTAGCTTGTTCTTGGTGGAATGACATAATTATTTTTTTAAAAATTGTATAACTATTATTTTTAAAAATTCATAATCAAAAAGCTCCTGAAAAATTACGCCACTAAAGTCTTAGAACACTTAACAAAAATCTCAACATAGCTTTAAATATTGTATTTCTTTCTTAATTTAGAACTTAGTAGGATATCTTTTAGTGTCCACAACAACTTTTGGACATCTTGATATAGATTTATTGAGTTTTTGTAATTTCTGCATTGATTTTTCTCCATGCTTCTGTGATTATTGTTTTTACTTCCCATTATGTGTTTATATGTCATGTTTTCTTTTTATTTTAAATCTAGTTCTCCCCAAATATGCTCTGCTGGGCTAAATAAATTGATTGAGGACGTGTTTTCAAACTTTTGGGTACAGTTATAGAGACACCAGCAGTGTACATTGAGAGCAGTTCGCTTGGCGTCATTATCCTGTTAAAAAATGAAGTCGTCTGAAATATCCAAATTTTGAGAGGATAATTTAAAATTTCTCTTTAAAATATTTAAATAGAACTCATGATTCTCAATACCATCAAAAAATACCAAATTACCTAATTCCTGAAGCCTATTTACACCCCCCCCCCTCCCCCGCAAGAACACCTCTGTGTTGAATCATGGAGGTGGAGGAGCTCTTGTTCCACATAAATTCACTGGATTAAATGCCTCATTTTTTCCTTTAAAACTATTATATGCCCATCAGAACCAAAAATGTTGAATTTTCTGTCATCCCAATCACTTTCCTGTCAATTTTGAATTTTCTGAAACTTAAGAAATAAATACAATATTTAAAGCTATGTTGAGATTTTTGTTAAGTGTTCTAAGACTTTAGTGGCGTAATTTTTCAGGAGCTTTTTGATTATTAATTTTTAAAAATAATAGTTATGCTATTTTTAAAAAAATAATTATGTCATTCCATTAAGAACAAGTTGCAGATATCATAAAAAAATTACAATTTCTATACATTAATTTTTATTAGTCGAAATCATTAAATTTTATAGGAAACTGCAAGTGTACGAACACTTTTGGGGTTCACTGTATTTATGTACTTCATTGCATTTAAATGTAAAAAATATCATTAATTTTTTAAAAAATCGAGTTTTTGCATAAAATTTGGCATATTTAAAAAACTTTTAAAAGTAATACATATCTTTTAATTCCTAATATATAAAGATGTTCCATTATTTATGTACTGTATAAATATTATTTGAATACATTCATTAGAATTTTGTGTAAAAGATCCTAATTGCAATTTTTCATGAAAATTTTACTAAACTCGACAATTTTTATAATCTATAAAACTCTCCAGAAAACAGCAAAAGGGTTGAAAATTAGTTAAACATGAAGCTAAAGAGTTTGAGCTATAATTATGGTGAGTTTAAGAAATGTACAACTAGTAGAACATTTTTCATATTGTATTTAAATCTTTAAAAGCATTGTCTGAGAAACTATGTTTTTTGGCTTCACGGTAAAGTTCACAAATGGATTTCTTTTTAAGACATTGAATTAACATTTTAAAAAAACTTTTATTTTATTTTATTTGTATTATAGACTATAATCTCTGTGTATTTATATATGCATTTTATTGCTCATACAATTTGTAAGAAAAAATGCTTTTTTTTTTAAAAAATTGACAAATTTCAAAAAAATAATGTAACTCTTTATCGCTCTAGGCACAGATAATGATGTTATTTGGGTGCAGTTTTAATATTATTTGAATATATTAATTAGAATTTTCAATACAAGGTTTACTGTAACTGCAATTTTTAACTAAAAATTCCCAATCTATCCAAAATAATTAAAAATTTTGTGGAATTGTATTTTAATTCCTGACTCAAGTGTAGTATAGGGGAGAGGGCCCTTTCGATTTTTATATAGATATTATTGGTGAGATAACGAATTCATTCTGGCTTCGGGAAACCTATCGCTAAGTGAAGTAGCTTGGCGATCGATTTTGGTCACCAAAAAAATTTGACATCGCCAAGTATCTATACTACACTTGAACCTTAATTCCTAGTTCTATGCACACCCTTTTTAAAGAAAAAAGTGTTTTTTTAGTTGAAAATTTGTTTCAATAAAATGCTCCGAGGGTAGGCACATACCTTAAATTGATTTTTTTAAGTAATCCTAAAAAAAAAGGCATTTTTAATACATTTTCCCGCTAAATTCCTATAAAAGCCTTACAATATCAAAACAATCTAGTACTCATGTGTTCGTCCGCGGGTAGCGTGGTAGAAACGAAAAATAGTTCGGAAGATTTATGAGAACTAAATTTGTTGTTGAACCCCAATCTTTAAAATATGTAGCCAGTATATTAAAAAAACTTTTTTAATCCTGAATATCTTTTTAATTTGTTTGATAGTGTTAATTAACCATTTTTTGAAATTTTGAGTACATGTAATGTCTCATATTTGTAAAGGCATGTGTTCAAATCTGATATAAACAAACTCATTTCAAATTGAGCATGTCCATGTAGTCATTTTTGAGTATTTCTTTTTTCTCCGTGGACTATTACTAACATTTTACGAGTTTTCCTTATTCACGTTGGGGTCCTAGTAGCTTGGAGGTCCTATATCATTGATACGGTGGTAGCTACGCCCCTGACTTTGGCATACATTTATAGGGCTGTCAGTTGACTCACTGTCTGGCGCCTATTTTACTTTACTGAGCGGGACAATCTACAATGTTCTTTGTCTTTGATGATGCTTGGATGTCCAACAGCTTGGCACTCTACTGCTGTTTTCGCCGTCATTTATCCACTTTGCATAAATACTAAAAACAACAGATCACGACCAACCTACCAGTTATGCTGTTTCGGAGGTACTCTTTCCGAGACTTTGGGCCATTACAATCTGCCCTTTTTCAAATTCTCTTAGGGCAGCCACCTTTCCCCTCACTCGTAAAAGTAAGTACAAGAATGGTAGTTTACCTTCTTCACTGGGGTATTTAAACACCATTCTCTCTTAATCATCAGGCTTCCACGTTATCAAGACGAGTCCATTGAAAAATGCAGAGGTGTTCCTGTTGTTTTGGCTCGACAGTGTAAATCACCAATAAAATAAATTGACGATTTTAATTTTCATAAACACACACAAAAATCTGTTTTTTTTTTTAAATTGTAAATAAAAATGACAAAAGCGAGGCTAATGCATTATTACCTAATTTATATTTCTCCTGAGTAGACTACTAATAGCTAGACTTTAAAGCAATCAGTAAGCCATAGTATTAGCTGTCGTCCTTTAGACCGGTTATCATTGCAGTAATGATTCATCAACTGTTTTGATAATAACCATAAGAGTCGACATCACCAATGATATCGCATAGCGAATCTGTAATCGATTTTATCAGTCGCTGAATTCATCGTTGTGTAATGATCGTCACTTCGTATTGTTGGGTAAATACCCATCCTTAAGTGATGCTGCGGTAGCCTGGTGGTCAAAGTAACATATTCGTGGCCACAGAGTGTCATGAGTTCGAGCCTAGTACCGCTGAAGACCCGACGTGTAGAGGGGGCATGCACGTTAAATCTGTCGATACTCAAACGTCCTCCCGTTGGTGTCGTGTGGAAGCTAGGAGAGGGGTGCCAGCTCATGTGTCGCCCTCGTCACTTGACCATAGTTCAAAATGGCGAGGTTCGTCACCATTAGTCTTGGAGTATAGCTGAATAAAACGGCATTAATATTCATTTACTCACTCACCTTATCTTTAAGTGCATCGGGTACCATGCAGGAAAAATTATGTTTTCGATCCATTGTTAGGAGTTATAATTTGAGCTATTTATACATACTGCATACATTTTTCTCTAAAGATGAAAGGAGATGTTTTGATTTATTTGCGAACTTCATTTAATGTTAGTTTGATAGTAAGTACAACTAAATTGTTTTTAGCCTATTAAAAATCCTTCTGGGAAAAGAAGCAAAGGTCTTACGTCATGCATTTCATATTTTATTTTTATTAGAATTTCCTATTTTATTATCCTTGAGATACATTTTCTGGTACTTCAGCTTGATTAAAAAGCCTTGACGAGCTGAATCGCGTTGACTTCTGGTTGCCTGGTTTCTCAAAAACATAACCTAGTAAGATGTCATAAAAAGGAAAAGCAATTAAATAATTTGGTAAAAGAAAGGTATTATCTTGCATTTTATTAATAATTGGAAATTTTTTACGTTTGTTAAATTAAATTAATCATTTTCCAAAGCATCTTTTTAGATACTTTTTTTTTCTTTTCTTAAATTGCAAGAAACAAATGGCTTAAATATTTTTTAAAAAAAGTTTTAACTTTTAAGCGCTTTACTTCACATTCATTGTGTATTTTTGAACTTGATAAAAAACTTTTCGGTTTAATTGCGTCACTTGAAAAATTTAGTACGTTATAGAAAGGAACGAAAAACGCGGCAGCAATTATTATTGTTTTTATTTCTCAAAATAGTTAAGATATTTTCTTCAATTTAATTTAAATGTAATATTTATACTAACAAACATTTATAGTTACCTAGCTAATAAGTAAACTGTTCGAAATTAGATCTCTCAATTATTATGATTCGAAATTCTGTCGGTTTGAAATTTTATCAAATCCAATCACTAAATCTATTTTAGGCTACAGCTCTGGAAGCAAAGGATTATAATGTGCGTCTTTTATTATATTTTACTTAAATAAATTGATATACATCGAGCATTTTTACAAGGAATTCTCTAGCAGTAGTTTTCCCCTCAGGGGGCTCCGCCTTCTTTAGGTGAGTACGGGTGTCACAATCCCGAGGTGCCCTAGTGATCTTTTCCTTTTCCCACGGGGTTTACTGCCTTTGGTAAACATGGGCTTCACGAACCCGGGGTACCCTAGTGATCCTTCTCTATTTTCGATCCTCTTTCTTGTCATTCAATTCATTCTTTCATTCTCTTCCCGTCTAGACCACAGATATTAAAACAAATGTTTGGCGCAGTATAGCCGAAATCGGCTCTTGCGCCAATAAACCCCAAAATCACTCACTCTAGCAGTAGTTTCAAAATTCGAGGAAAACTCATTAAGTCACAAAAGATAATAAAACATAATTTAACATGATAATCACTTAGAAACAATTTTAATTCCCCCCCCCCCACAATTTTCAGTAACGTTGATGCCCTTACCCATCGTTTTATCAGAGCTTCAATTCCAGCTGCATAAAATTATTTGGGTTGTTATGCCATCCATTACCGGTTTAAGCTCATTTTGGGTCCTGGGCGAAGAAGATCTAAGGGCCCCTTTGTCAATGGTGGATCGAAATTTATAACCAGAAAACCTGGTTAAGCCCAGCTTGTCCGGGCCCCTGGGCACCCACCCCAAGCGCCCAATGGATAAACCTGCACTGATGCCATCCACAGTAGGACTACTTGTGGAACGTAATCGTCATCGGCTAATTCTTTGCCTCCATTTTGTTTCTGTGGATCGAACTAAATGGAAGTAATTTCTCATTCGATTCATTTATGTGTTCCTCAATCAGTTGCCAGGGGACCCAAAGTGCTTCAAGTCGATTCTAAGTTTATGAATCCGACAATTAAACCAAATAAATCGGGATTTTATCAACACGGCTTGGCAACATCTTTCAGCCCTTATCACGGTAAAATCCTTAAGATAAATTTCGTTTCAAGTTGAAAATTTTTTTATATCCGTCTGTAAATCACAATAAGACAACACTATTTGTAGAATTAAGAACACGGTTCATGCATTAAATGTTGCAAAATCTTCTGAATTATTTCAGATATTCTTCAGAAAGATACTTTGCTTCTTTTTTAACTGTAAAAGGAAAGAGCAATCCTTTAGCCAATTTTTTTTTAAAAAAAAGGACTTGTTAAATGATAGAACGGAACGAGTTTAAACGCCCACGCCCCTAAAAGTGAATTTGAAATAGGAAAAAAGAAAAGCTTGAGAGGTTAATAGACTCTTTTGAAATGAAAATATTTAGAAATGAGGGCGTAGTGTTGCCATTGGTGGTTTAACAACTTAAAACATTTAAATATTGGATGCCAATGAGTCATAAAATCGTTGACTTTTTCAACCACTCGCTCTACAAGGGTGTGTGCGCTGGAGTTTCTCGTTCCAAAAAAACCTTTGCTTAGTATCTTGGGACAAAATACCGATAAATCTCAAGGCAGGATTGATTTCTTTGAACATATTCAAAGCTATATTGACAGGGGGAGAAAGCTAGGTTTAATGTTGTTGACATTTTAAAGTTTTTTAAAATGTGTGTATTTATCGATTCCAATAATTGAAATTATTTTTTTTTTATGGAAGGGGGAAAAGATTTGCTTGGAAACTTAAATAAAAGGGTAAAAAAAAAATCGAAATTTCTTGTGAAATTTAAAGGAAAATGAAAATTACTGAGAAATACGATGAGAGAACTAAATTTAGGGGTAAAACGATTCTAGTGAATTTTTTAGCACTGATTTAAAAATAAAACATAAATGACTAATAAATTTCATTTATTCTATTATCATTATCGAACATTATGTATTTGTTATTATTCAGTGGTACATTTAATTAAATCAGCGATTTCAGTGGGGGAAAAAGTTTGTCTTGAAATGGAAATGCTTATAAAGAATTCAGTTTTTGTTCTATCTTGAGAGCAATAAATTTTTTCTGCGAAACTTTTTAACGCTTCAAACTTTTTTGTTTTGATGTTTGAGTTTTTACAGCAGGTGTTGGAACAGATTTTTTTAGCGAAAGCACAATCGAGATCAAAAGTAGGTGTCAATCACTGAATGTGTTTCTTTTATTTATTTTTCATTCAAGAATTTATATGCATTTAATTTATCGTTTATGTGTTAGTAGAACGATGGTAAAACAATTTCGGTTATATGTATTTTTAATTTTTTTTTTTTTAATTTTATTTTTGGCAATTTACTTTTTCTATTTAGCATCTGTTTGAATCAAATAAGTAGCTAAAACCATTGTCAGTTTTTTTTTCTTTTTTCAAATAAGAAATATCAAAGCGCTAAAGCAGTACTCATATTGCAGCTCAGTGAGTCGTCTTTCAAATGCTGGAAGGATTCGCACAATTAACTGACAGGTTCTCTTTCGGAGTAAAGCAAAATTTATTCTGGAAGTACCTCCAATAATTAAATTTTCTCCAAGCAAAAAGCAAACAATATTACAATAACAGATATTCAAAAATTACACAAATATTAAACGTCTTAATCACAATTTCTCATAAGGCAAATAGAACCCATAGTCGTTGATAAGTGTTTGACTCCTATATTGTTATCCTGCATCGTGTTTACATGAGAATCTTCTAGTAGCTTCGAAAGTTATCTCGTCAAATAATCCTCCTACACCTTTCTATAACTATCTATTTTTATCGCCAAGGATACAACTACATACTTAGTCTACGTATTGACTTCGTTGCTCTCGTTTGAAACCATTCCGAGTGGTCATGGCCAGCGCTGTTCAGTCATGGGTCGAGTTTCATGCACGTTTAATCTGCCATGGCTGTAGGCCCTCACGTTGGAATGGTGTACAAATTTCGAGACCGGAGTGTCAGCTCAGGTATTGTTTTCATCACTTGGCTGAGGTTAAGCACTACGATGTCCGTCACCTGTACATCTGGCGTCGCTTCAAAGTGAGCCATTAATAAACAATTAAATCAAGTCTACATAACATCTCTCCAGCCACACCACCCTTTTGACAGGGAAGAGAAGATATTGATTCTTCTTGAATTCTTGTTCCTATACTTCCTAAGATCATTGTTATTTTATGCCGTTGCTGTTTCTTCAAAGTATTTGTTTATTTTGTACGCTGGGCTTGACTTCCACGCATTGACATGTTTCTTTTAAAGGATAAAGTAGGGAAAGGATTATATCAGAAGACATTTGAAACTATAGGAAGGTCTGAATGCACTACAAGCAAACGAACTATTCAGCTGAATTCTAGAACGCTATATACTTAAAACCCTCCCATCTCGAAACAACCATTTAAATGTAGTAAATGGTTGATTCGAAATGATATGGTCATTTTTTGCATTTTGATGGAACAATTTATGGCTAACAGAAAAAAGGCCCTTTCTTGAGTCTTATGCCTCTAACTTCTGCACGGAACCTTTTTCCTGACCACCTCTGAATGGAACGTTTCTGGGTCATGCGGCTAAAAGATATTAGATTTCTTACTCCTCGAGGTGACTTGGAGGGAGGATTATTCCTGAACCTAAATATAAGTCAGCATGGGTTCTTATTGGCTTTATGGATAAGTTGGACCTGCTCCACTTACTCTTAACATGTCAGCCAGTCCTAAACCTCGGACTGGCAAACACGTTACTGCATCTCCCGCGATTATATCAGGAAAATATATATTTATATTTTTAATTTACCAAAGGTCACGGTTATGTGGCTGGAGGAAGAATAGTCTGGTAACTGATAAATACTAAATTCCATCAGAATTTTGTCAATTTTTGAGTGGATGGAAGTTAATAAATTTTTAATGGACCTTATTTGATAAACATCTTCAGAATTATGGACATTTACAGAATTTTAAAAATTCTGACAAATTAATGACAGATAACTAAAGATCAATTTACAGCTATTTTATAAATTATTCAATGCCATTGCTGCATAGATTTGTTTCAAAAGAGAAAACTGGATGTATTTTCTTTACGGCTTGGTTCTGCATATCTAAGTACAAAATCTTTCCTCATATGAAAGTAATTTGAGTCCGCAAAAAAATGGTTTAACAACTGAATGCTAAAAATCGTGTCAAATTTAAAGTCACACATTATACCCCGGATGTTGCGATATAAAGGTAGAGCACAAGGATCGCGTTAAAAATTTTATTTAACTAGAATGGAGTTTTATGTTGTCTATTTCTAATTTTAATAAATATGTTTAAAAATGCATCTGGTATAAGGGTTAGTGACACTGGCTGCTGGTACCGTTGGGTCTGGGTTCGAATCCCGGAGGAGGCATGGATGTCTGTAAATGTATAGTGCCTTTACGGCAGGGGGGTACTCTAAATAACCGTCGAGCCGTAAATCTTCTCGTGAGGTTGGTGGAAGGGAAAGAGAAATGGAAGGCCCTTGAGCACCCCTAGGGTGCCCTCAAAATTGGGGTGGAATTGAGCAAAATCACACTGTCACACCTGTATGGTGCTCAAGACTATGGCAAATGACAGGCGTAAATGTATCCCTTTGCCACGATGAATTTCGCGGGCTTTGATCTGATGTTACTGTCGATCAGGTGTCATAAGTACCAACAACAAAAAGGCGTAATATATGCATTATTTTAAATGTTTATTTTTGTTGAAGAAATAGTTATATTTCATGCTGTTTATTTTTATGTGAAGAAATATCTTTAAGTGATGCAATATCAATATATAATAAATTTATAAACACCTATATTATTGACCTATATTCTCTATCTCTGCATACATTATCGAGAGAATCGAATTGTTTTTAAAATGTCCTACTGTATGATACGCTGAATCCTATTGGTAGATTGGTTCGGCACGCCACAGCTAAAAGGTTGCTGCCCCCTGCTCTAAAGTAACATGAGAGCGAATAGCCACGGACTTTGTTATTTTGAACCATGGTCAGGTGATGATGCCGACATGTTTTTTGGCATTTTTTTCTGTCAAAAAAAATTGGCGTACTGAGTAGAATATTACATTTTTCTTAGCTTTAAGTCATCACTTGGTGTTATCCCGGAGAAATATGTGGCCACGGTAGCCTAGGGGTTATGTTTACGAACTTATAGCCTGTGTGTCGTGGGTTCGAGTCCTGGTGCCACTGTAGACCCACCGTGTATTGGAGCGATGCATGTTAAATCTGTCGAGAGCTCAAATGTCCTCCCGTTGGTGGAGTGTGCAAATTAGGAGAGGGGGGTGCCAGCTCAGGTCTTCGTCACTTGACCATGGTTCAAAATGATGAGATCCGTCGCCAAAAGCTCTCGTGTAGCTGAACAGTGCGATAAAATCAGCTACACGAGGTCAGCTAATCCTCGGCCATCTTAAATGAACATTTTCGATAAAAGCCCTCTTTGCCACTTTGTTCAGATTTTGAAAAACAATTTCAATACATATTTGGGGATTTGTAATATATTTTATATTGGCAGTATTTTTACTCCATGTCGTATTGTTAAAAGAATACGTTTAGAATAAATTTACATTTTCATGAGGTTAACACTTCCTTTTTCATAGTGCACTGATTCCGTGTCTGATGGTCGTAGCACTTCCGTAACAGATATTACTGGGGGGAAAAACGCTTAATCCAATAAACTTGGGTGATCGTGCTCGAAGAAAGGGATGAAAGTGATATTTGTGTCAATAGCTTCGAACTAAAATATTCGTGACATTGTCTAGCATCTGTCACTGTTGCTAATCCGTTCCGGTTTCCGAACTGGGTCACGGTTCTGTGGATCGGGAACGGAACAGGAACGAATTTGCGTGTCGCTATTGTCCTGCCTGAACTTGACCCTCCCATTAGAGATGCACCAGGTGTTTACGGTGAAATGATAAAGTTTTGTCACCGGCCTGTTCTAGCCTATGATTGACTTGCATGTTAAAGTTTTCAAAAGGTTGCACGAGCACCCTAAAAAGCAGAAAAGAGAATATTCTTGACAAATGGCTTTGAAAAGGAGCGTTCTTATAAAAACAATGTTCAGTGCTCTCGAAAGGATATTGTTCTAATATCAAATGTAAATTGGAAAATTTTCTACAGATTCAGTGGCATCGAGCTCACGACTCGCTAGAAACAACTCCACCAATGAGTTTGTAACCTTAATCACTGCGGATTCGAATAATTTTCCTGATGCAGTTAATTAAGTGCACTGAGGTCTTAAGCCATGGGCCAACCAAGCCCGGGCCTTGGGAGAGCCTCGTCTTATTCTCGACTCAACCTTAATAAGATCATGATCTAAATAATTTTAATCGTCAAATGTTATTCCTAGACATATTTCCAAAAAATTGAGAATATCGAACTATACACAGGGGGATTCACTACCAGACCGAGAAACTTTCAAGGTGTTTACAGAGGCGACTCGGATTCACGTAAAAATGCAGGGTCGCAAATGCCGAGCTACGGTGCAAAGAAGCAGAGAAAAAGAACAGAAGTAGCAACACATTAATGCAACAGAAAAAACTTTATTGGAAGGTTGTACTACCCCAGGTGTTTGAAATTACGACCAGGAATCGTCTGGTAGTCTGTGTCAAGAAGTTCAGGCAGGACTTGATGCATAAAGATCAGATATTCCCTTCAGTCCCAGAGGACTGGGCAAATGGTACGGTCCAATGAGGTGGTCTCCAAGAGGAATCTTTTAGAGCATAAGGAATTCCATGCAACGCCACTTTCAGGTATTCCAACTGACTTCTGGTCATAATTTCGAACACCTGGTGTGGTACAACCTTTCAATAAAATGCTTTGTCCCTTTAATGTGTTGTTGTTTCTATTCTTTTCCTCTGATTCCTTGCACCATAGCTCAAAACCACGGCATTTGCACCCCTGCATCCCTATGTGATACCGAGTCATCTCTGTACCTCCTACACACCCTACCAGTTTGTCAGTCTGGCAACGAATCACCCTCTATGTCAGATGGTAACAGAGGCACGACTGCAGCATTTTACCATAACCGTATCTAGGTTTTTAGGCCTTACCCCCTACATTATCATTACACGTTTAATAGAAAGCTGGTAGTTGGTTGAGCCGTTGTGCCTAGTTTGGGAGGTTGACACACACATTTATTTGTTAGGAGTTACCGTGTATACGATTTTTTGACAGTGTGGGCTGTATATTGTCTATTTAATAGGATCGCAGATGTAGCCTACTTTTGCATAGGGCCTCAAGAAGTTTTATGACGTCACTGGTTAAGGGTACAGTTAGTGGCCTCGGTAGCTGAGTGGTCGACGTTGTTTCTCTAGAGTCATGAGTTCGAGTTCTGTTGTTCTTGTTGACCCGACGCGTAGACTGATGCACGTTGAATCTTATGAGGCTAAAAATCTTTTCGTTGGCACGTTGTAAAAATTTAAAGAGTGGGTGTCATCACAGGTGTCGTTCTCGTCACTTACCACGTTTAAAATCACGAGGTCCATCACCAACAGCCCTTATGTATCTTTATAGTGAGCTTGTTGGTTGGTTGATTGGTTTATGGAAATGGATAGTTATTTTCATACAGGACCAACGGTTCTGTATACCATGTCGGCAATGTCCAGTTGTCCGATTACATATAATCCTGAGCACATTCACTAATTAGGTGCAAGATCGCCAGAATGGCAGAATTGGAGAACAGGTGCTCCGGTGTCAGTTCTGTGTCTCAGGGCAGTTCCTACATTACAGGTACGTTCTTGCCCCATCTTTGAGGATTTTCATCCCTCTCAAGTGATGTGTGCTGACTCTGGTGAGAGTATTCGCGATAGTCCTATTTGTGATTAGTAGTTCAGGAATTTGGTATTTACATTTCACAATTTTGTTTTTAGTCTAGACCCTTGTCCCTGAATTTATATCGTTCACAGTGTGACTAAAAAAGATCGTATATCATTGTATAATGCACTTCTTATTGAACTCGAGAATTTTTGGAGAACATTATGTATGTTCATGACAAGTACTGAGTCTTCTTTTTGAATTGTTTGAAGGGCAGCTGTGGAATCGTTGAATATGATTATTCCTTCAGTTTTCTCAGCATCTTTGAGCGTGCTTATATATATATATATATATATATATATATTCGGGACATTAATAAACACTCATCCCATTACCACGATCAGGACCAGGTGATTTTTTCTGTTAAGCCTAAATCCATTAAAAATTCATATAAAATCCTTATTTTAATAAAAATACGCCAAAATTTATAATTTATAATCATTCTAAATTTCACAAGTTCCAAATTCAAATCACACCGGTGGGATTACGAGACGCAGAACGGGAAAACGCAATTTCACATATGATCAGGGACGTCTTAAGACTCTTTGAGGCCCTGGGCCCAGACAAGATTTTTGAGGCCATGGCCCCAATGCAATAGTAGGCCCTACCTGAGAACCTTAATAGAAGACATGCATTGTCAAACACTCGTTCAAACGGTTGTTTGAAACAAATAAATGTGCACGACTCGCAATCTTAAATAACCTACTCACAAACCGGCTCGATCGACGGCCTCATTTCGACTCAATGAGTTGAATGATTGTTTATGGTATTAAAGTCTGATACCATAAAGAATCATTCAACTCATTGAGTTGCTATACCTAGTTGTCTATGCATAGGTCTAATAATTAGGCCTAGGCATAGACATCGGTCTTATCACTTTTGCCAGTTGACATGCAATTTGAAATTCCCTGTTTCTCGGAGAATGTGTTATGGAAATAATCTTTGACCATTAACATTATCTGGATCGTGATCTTATTAAGGCAGAGTCGAAAACGAAACTAGGTCCCCACCGAGGGCGAGGCCTTGTGCGCGGGCCCAGTTGGCCCATTCCACAAGACGTCCCTGCATATAATACCGTGTTCCCCGAAGAGATCACATATATGTGATCATGGTTAACAGGGATAATGTGTTAACTAATCGTACGAGGCCAGTCCCCAATGATTCCCGCATAATTTTGAAGTGCGTAGTCATTAAACATCACTCCCACCCCCAGATATATTCGTTTGTGTTCTGTTTGTGAACTGAACGAACTTCTCAATTCCATTCAAACTGGGAGTTTGTAAATAAGTTATGAAAGTGGTTTACGTGACTCCGGTTAGTTCCAAAAATTATTGAAATCAACAGAAACATTGCTGGACCCGAAACTATTTGAATTCGAAATCTCAGCCAATCAAGCCAAATCAGACTTCGTATAACTGTTAAATATATTCTTATACTCATAAAAAATGTTCCAATTTCTTATATGAACTAAGCCGTGACTTTCCACCAGAGGCAAATGAATTTTAAAAAATATCAATGATTAGTGGCCTTAATGCAGGAATTCAAAGGAGTTAATGTTGCTTGCATTCGAACAATGTCATTAAAGTTCGCTTAAAATGGGAAAGGTGCCTCGGTCTGTGACAATCGGGTGGAGAAAATGCTTTGTTACGCTTCCTGAATACTTGATTTATTTATATTAGAGTATGAGAACGCGCGTGAAGTTGGTGGTGCAGTTTTATCCCAGCGTGAACCATTTCCTGATAAGTTGTAGGAAAAGTTTCAAAAATTTTTTTAAAAAAATCATTACTTTATTTTCAATGAAGCTTGTATTTATTAAGCATTTGAAAACAGTTCAGTTAATCAAATCCTTTCCTTATTTACAAGATCTTGCTTTCATATCAATAATAGGTTCTTAATATATTCACAAATTTATTTTGCAATTAGAACTTAAATTCAATTCAGTAATTTTACAAATAGTATAAACGCACGCAGCACCAATTCCTCTTTAAAATATTTTTTTTCTAATGGGGCTGGCGTTGGTATTTTAAACCTTCGCAGACCTAGTACATCCCCATGGAGCTGGTATCACTTTTTAGAGCTGCACCATATAGGCGATACCAATTACAGCAAGCAATTTTGACGCCCAGTTTCCTCCACAGAGGGAGGCACCTGAGCTTTTGACGATGTGAACCTGTACTAGGACTTAATTTTGCTGAGAGCATCCAAGCCAGACAGGAACTCTAGGGATCTTTTACATGCCGCATAATCATACGACATGGCCGCTGTCGATTTTCTGCATCATGGAAATCCACCGACTTGGGCCGATATAGGTATTTTTTTCGGTTTTCAGCCACTTTCAATTAGAATTTCTTTAATAGGGCTCTCGGTGGAGTTTATTTTAATTTTATATAAAATTCAGAATGTGTTATAAAACTTTTTAATTTTGTGGTTTCATTTTTTAAATATCTTAAATAAAAATAACGTAATAGTTTTAAAATAATAATGCGAGTTTTTCTAAAAAAAAAGAAAGATATTTTTTTCAGCTGAAGCTTAAATACGTACATCTGCAGTCCAGTTGTGGCAATAGTTCATGATTCAGGTTCTTTTTTCTACTTTTTTAATTCGTTGTGTTGCTATTTTAATTTGTCATAGGGATGGTTTGCATTTAGTCTTTGAATATGTGAATACTTTATATTCCCATTTGTTCATTGGATTTATTTATTATTTTTTCTGTTTAGTGGAATTTTCTAAAATTCGTTTATTAAAATTCAGGTATTTTTATCAGGGACATCTTAAGATTTGTTGAGGCCCTGGACCCCTACACAAATTTAGGTTCCACCTATGACCCTTAAAAGTACATAGCATATGTTGTCAACTACCAGTACAAACAGTAAAAACCGAAACAAACAAAAAAAAATATGAATGACTTACAGTTGCACAAATGGGCTCGACCGACTGCCACTCTTTGACTTCAGTAATGATGGTGGCAGACCTAGGCCTATACGGTCATAGCCCAATAATACAGTCTTGAAACTCTTACATAGCGTCCCAGTTTTTCGGAGAATACTACCGGAAATAACATTTTACCGTTAAAATTATTCAGATCATGAACTTATTAAGGCTCAGTCGAAAGCGAGACAAGACCCCCCCCCCCCCCTGAGGCCAAGGCCTGGACCAGTTGGTTCATGCCTTAAGAAGTCCCTGATTTTTCTGGCTTCTTGGTAGCATTCTTTTGCTTTACTTTTACTTGAATCATTTCTTCGATTTCTTGGGATATTGATTATTTTATTCATTAACATTTAGGTTGCCGGAAACACTAATTTTATGGTAAAGAAATGTAAAATGCATTTGGAAACGGAACATTTCAATTTTAAATTGACTTTTGAAAATATTTCGTGCACAATCGAATCAAAATTTGTTTATATCTAGATGCCTGAATCAAGGAACATTTCCTCTTGAAGGAATATGAATTGAAAGTTCGTGATATAAAATGAAATAAAAAAAACACCATTTCGATATCAATTTTAAATTGCTGAACAGCCTTCATAAAAATGTGATATTTCAAAAACAAGAATGATTGTCGAGTCTATCTATCGATTGCTCCCCTTTCGTGATCAACAATACCTCGATTGACACCACAATTCAAACATTAATCACGTTTTGAAAGGCCAATATTTCGCGCCCCTGCCCATATCTGTCCGTGCGGAACTCTTCGATGGCAGCGCCACAAACGGCGATTTTGCGAATGGAGGCCACCTCCATAGCCTTCACGGTCCGCTGTCCACAAGGCCAAACAGCCGTTGTCTTTTATTTGTCTATGCGAATCTCCCCGTTTTTGTTTGTTTTGTTACTGTCTTCTCAAATACTGTTTTTCTCTTTTTCTTGAAAATGGATTTGTCAGCGAAAAAGAACTTTCCATTTCTGTTGCTGTCCGAGGTCACATGACACTTATTTGTGTGTGTTCGCAAGAGAAAGAGAGAGATAAGGTTTATTTATTTTTTTCGTTTCGAGTTCGTTGAACAATCGTTCTTTGATTGTATGATTTGGATTAGTTGTCAAATCATGTCGGAACGGATTAAGAAATGGTAGGGACATCAGGACGGAACTGGACTTAAAATGGAAAATTGTAGTTTTGGTTCTTTTTTTCAGGAGACTAAACCAGAGGGGTCGCCAACCGATGACCCACAAACTATGGTAGTCCGCACGGACGTCTTAAGACTATTTAAAGTCCTGGGGTCCAGAGACACCTTAAGATTTTTTGAGGCCCTGGGTGCATATGCAAAAGTAAGCCCTACCTGTGAGACTTAAAAGGAGACAGTATGTAGCATGCACTGTCCACTCGTACTAACGGTAATTTGAAGCCAATAAATATGCACGACTCGCAATCTCCTAACCATTAGCACAGACCGACTTGACCAATGGCCGCATTTTGACTAAATGAGTTGAATGATTGTTTATGGTATTAGGCCTAGGTGGACAACGGTTATCGCATAATAACAGTCTTGCCAGTTTCGAACTTTCTGTTTTTCCTATATGTATGGGAATAATATTTGACCATTAAAATTAGTCGGATGATGATCTTATTACGAATGAGTCAGAACGAAACAAGACCCCCATCAAGTGCGAGGTCCTTGGCCTGGGCCCAGGTGGTCTATTCCTTAAGAGGTCCCTGGTAGTCCGAAATAATTTTTGATGGTCCGTAGAAATAGTGGAACGTTATTTATATTTTTATGAAGATTCAGTTTCAAAATTGGCGAGTAACGCAACATCTTTTAAAATATGACTTACAAATATATATATATATTTTAATAAATGTCGCGTTTGTAATTACAACTCTCAAATAACGGGGGGAGCTCAAATATTTTATTATTGTCCAAAATATCTTTATATATAACTGAACTTATTCCAAAATTATATCTTTGAGCTTAAAAAATAACAAAAATGAAATAAAGAAAATATACAATGTTACGATGTGTATTATATATATTAAAACAAAATCTATGTTTAATGTGTGACAAATTACTGAAAAATCCTAACAACTAAATTGTGTATTGTATTTAAAAAATGTTGTGTAGTGACTGCAAACATATTTTGGTGTTTTTTCATTTTTATACTAGCAATTTTAAAAACTTCAGTAATACTTTTTTATGGTTTTCTTGAGAGATTTTGCATTGATTTGATCAGAATTCTTCTTATCGTATCTTTACAAAAGACTTTTGCCTCAAAAAATTATATTTTATTACCCTTTCTAATTTCAAATTATATAGAAAGGAAACGATTTTTGGTATTCATTTCTCTTAAGAAAGATTATTTATTTTCCATTTAGAATTTTCCTTTCTGCATTGTCCTTAAATATGGACATTGTACTACACAGCAAGAAGTTTCTTTTACTCAAATCTTTTGAATAGAAAAAAAAAGGAAATAAAAAAAAAATAACGCATTAAACAAATCAGCAAAATACTGTGGAACAATTCCATTGCGCAATTTTAGAGCAACCAAGAGAATAAACTTGCGCGAAGTAGGTTAAGTAATTTGATATATATTATACGGAAGAAGAGTGCAAGGGGTTCTCTTAATCATGGGCGTAGCTAAAGCCGTATCAATGATACGGGGTCTTCTAGTTACAGTGCCCTCAACATGTCACAAATAAGGCTTTCCTTTCTAAAAATAAGCCCTGAAGAATTGTGATACGGGGCCCACCCAGAACTAGCTACGCCAGTGGCTAACATTAAAACGTATCTTCTTTGGATACGTGAAAGATATTGTTAAGTGTCAAGACAGTGAAAAAGAAGAGGCAAAAGTTGTGAATAATAGATGAATTTTCAGTTTTACTCAAACTTCCATCTTCACCTTTAGTGAACAAAGTTCGTCTAAAAGTTCGAGAAGTGAGTGAGTTTTATTAACGTCGCACTATAAAGCAACACGAGGTCTATGGGTGAAGGACCTCGTCATTTTGAACCAAGGTCAAGTGACGACACCTGAACGGGCACCAACCTCTCCTAACTACTACATCAACGGGAGGACATTGAGCCTCGACAGATTTAACATGCATAGGTCCCCGCGACACCCAGGCCACGATTTCGCGACCATAATCACTAATCTAGCACTCCGACTAAAATTTCAAAAAAAAAAAAAAAAAAAACTTTAAAAAAAATGATGTTAAGCGCAGCTTAATAAAAATATCCATATTCTAAAACATTACACACTGTCTCTTAAGCCTACTCCATTGGTTCCTGCTTCCTGAAGCCACACCTTCACCTAATCATCCAAGTCGACAACACAATGTCACTTCTCAGTTGAGGCAGGATGGGGGATTGAGGACTGCTGACGCAGCCCAGTTGCCCTGCAAAAACGTCAAAATCAAACTGTCTCTTAATCTCTCATAATTTTAGAGAAAGCACTTGTAATGATGCGCCCTCTACAACAGCTTCTGAAGCCGAGCGGTCATGATCCTTTACTCGTGACCGGCATCGTTTCTACCGAATCATGGTTCAAAATCTGATGATACCAGAGATTCGACGTGTACAAAAAGGTTCATGCTTGCTAAATACGTTGAAGCTCAGTCCTCACCCTGACATTGTGAACAGGCTCAGGTGTCGTCATCGTTCTGTGACAGTGTTTGGAAACTGCGAGATCCATCGCTAAAGGCGCTCCTATTGCGTTTCTCATTGCGACGTCAATAAACAATTTACAAACAGATTCCCTCTAAGCATGCAACGCTGAGTTTAAATCCAATTTTTGATACTATGGAGTGTTTTGGTCTCTAAAAATCTTTGATACTTTCCAAGATTCAATTCCTTTTTTTTTTAATAAATAGCTTTTAAATATTCTTATTGTTCTGTTGTTCTTTTTTGTTAAAAGAATCTTCACTTTTATGAAATCCAGGGAAAAATCTGTTGTATCATGAAATAATTCATCAGAAATTTCGCCTAGTTTGTTTCCTAATTTCTTACCTCTGTTGTGGTTCTGTTCAACAGGTTTTGCAGAAGTTTATAATGTTGCTGCAGTGCCTTTTTGCAACAGTAATCTTAATAAGATGAAAAAGTATTGCGCAATGTTTAAAAAAATTACATGTCAATCTTTTTAAAGGTATTTCATATATTCATCAGAGACCTTTAAAAGGTTCCTTCTAAAATATCTGCCTTCTCTCTTGCAGGAATGTGCGCGATGACTTCAACTGCTTGCTGCGAGAGACCCGCTGCCTCACCAGTGAGACCGACCGCAACCGTAACGGGGACACTCTCCGCAACGCCCTCAAATACATCCGAGACGGATGTGACTCCGCGGGAGGTGAGGCCCTCTCACGGCTGATTTATTATGCCTATTAAAATTTTTAATGAAATCTCACCACACTGCTTTTAAATTACAAATTCGAGAGTAAACCAAAAATTCTTCCGCCAAACCAAAAAGCGGAGAGACTTCTCTTTAGTAAATTTTCTCGTGTGCACCTTACAATGATTCTCATCAAACAATCGAATGCAATCGTATATAACTTTAATTTTATCTTCCATTACAATTGAAATAGTACATCTAAATCCTTGAGAAACAATACACACACTTCTTTACCGAATTCTTTATTTAAAAAATACTATGGCAAATAATAACATGCACAATTAAATTATGTAATCTGTAGACGATATATTAGAGAGACATCAGTAGATTTTCGATGGACCGACGATTTTTAAAAAATACTTCAAAATTCCAAATGTTACTTTAAAAATAAATATATTCTAAGAACTTGTAAAAACAACTTTTAAAAAATATGTCACTTCAGTTGATTGCAGTATGATAAACCATAAAATTACAATACCAATTTTTATTTTATTTAAATACCACTGAACGAATGATACGGGAATAATGCTGGGTTCAGTAAGTTAATTCTCTGTACTATTTTGCTGTCAAGCTGGTATACAAACTCGCTTCATACCAATTGAGGATGAGAAGTTGCGGAAAACACGCATTCATAAGTAATTTCGTGTAGGCTACCTCTTACATTTCGACTAAGACCCGTTTTAGGTCCCCTTTCAGAAAAACTAGACATCCATGACATTTTGATAAACATAAATAAAGGTCTAGAAAAGTGATTCACAAAGTGGTCTATGACAACCTGTAAAGGGTCCACGTCAGCTAAAAAATAATTTGGGGTTCATGAAGTGTAAATGGGGGTCTACGATAAAGGCTCTCATTAAACCAGATCGTGACTTTAATTTTAAAAAAAAATTTAATCAAACGGAAACCATATTTTACCTTTTTAACAGATTTATTTACTAAATTTAATGAGATTAATTTACAGTTACAAGGTGACAGCGTAAATTTTATTAAAACTAGGACCATCCTTTCAGCTTTTCTTGCCAAAATTTAGCTAAAAAGAGTATAATATTGGGCGTCGTGAATTTTTCCAGTTTCTTAATTTGTCACCACCCATCTGCCAGGAAAATGACACGTTTTAACCTAACCTTAAATACCCGCTATTCAGATTTTGAAACTACGTCTAAGAATGCTTTGACTAGGGTAATTACCACAGTAGGCAAGTAATTTATATGGTCACACTAAAAAATAACCAAATGTCATATTACAAGAGTAACTGATCGAAATAGGTAGAAACGGAGATCGTAAAATAAAGTTTAGAAACAATTTTGGCTTTAAAAAGACATGCCTCCAATTTATCTCGAATTATGGAGTATTGCAGTGCTTCTCAAAATTTCAATATTTGTGACCCAATATTCAATCATAATTCACATTCGTCCCTCCCTCCATACAATAATAATGTATTTAATTCAATAATACTATACTAGCCGGCATAGTTGGTTTCTCTCTGTCTTGTACGCATAAGATTGCAGGTTCGCCCTCGGCCCAAAGCGGCGGATTTTCATGCAGCAAATTGACAGCGCCCATGTCGTATGATTATGCGACATGTAAAATATCCCCTGAGTGCCTATTTGGCTTGGGTGCTTTCGGCAAAATTAAATTCCTAGAACAATTTCGTATCGTCAAAGCTGGTGCCACACTAAAAAGTGATACCAGCTCCTAGGGAATATACTAGGTCTGTAGTATTAAAAATACCAATACGCATCTCCATTGAAAAAAAAAATAAAACAAAACTTAGACGCTAAGCTACAATACGACTTTAACCTCTTAAGTGTCACCGGTGTATATAAACGTCTCGCTCACAGCCAAAGCGTTAATTGTCCCGAACGTATATATGTTTTTAGAAGTACGATCTTTTCTGTGCACTGGTATCCATAAAATTATTCCGAAGGCTTAGGAATGCAATAAAAGGACTATGACAGTGTTTACGAAGGATTTACTTATTTCAGAGGATTTGCTTACATATTTATATATTCCTCCCCCCCAATACATCACATATACGCTTCTAGGTGAAAAACGGTGGCGGGCAGTGGGGAGTGAATCGCATAACTTTTAATCGGCAGTTTAGGTATTAAATATAAACCGTACAAATTATCATGATAAGTGTTAATTTTCATATATAATTTTATGAATGACATGCCCATGGGGTCATTGGTAATTATTAATGTTGTTGTTAATTTACTATTGTTAAATTAATTATAAAATACATTGTGCAGAACTGATACATTTATAAGTGTGTTATACCAGTATAAATGTGATTTTTTTATTATGTCAGAATGTATTTTGTTTGTTTACTTTCAGTAATTTCTTGAAATCTTTTGTTTTCGATAGGCTCGCGCCCCCTCATAATAGTTATAACATTTGTTTGTTGATAAATTATTTCATGTTTTAATTAAATTTGTATTTAAATAACGTGTGTTTCTTAAGTTTTAAACATTATGTTTCACTACAATTAGAAATTTAAATCTTTTAAAGTAGTTCTATACCAACTGTCAAAAAGACATTGAAGTTGATAAATTTGCAAGAATTCAATATTCGGTAAGCTAGGGGCCAGCCACCGCATTCTTCTCGTCCACATTAATTGTCGACTGTCCTCTGATGCGCGAAGAGTCTTCAGTAGAATCAGGCAGAATAGTGGCCAAGAGTTCGATATCGGCTTCCGTGTTTGCTTTGAGGGTGGGATTTAGTGAGAGGCGAGCATTAACAAGAATTCTCTTCCTGTTTTAGCAAGTTGGCGTGACAGCAGTTGTTACGTTGGTGATCCCATGAAGAACTGCGAAAGTTCCTATCCACTAGGGGGCGTGCAGTATGCATCCCATAATCCTGAGACGTGCAGGTGAGTATTATCAATTTGAATTTTCTTCAAATATAGCCAGCTTGGGGAATTTGTTTTTCAGGATAATCTATCTATATGGTGCCGCACTAAAATAAGATACCAGCTTCCGAGGAATGTAAGCACGTGATTGTAATTATTATGTGGCTATGACGTAATACGAATTTAGCCAATTAAACCAAGTCAGATGTAATTTATTACTTTTATGCCACTTAGCACTATTCAGATTTTCATTACTAAAATACATGGAATCTACCGTCTTCAATGGATTCTGTAATATATAGCTTTTTAACTATTGCCAAATATTCAATGTGTGTTGATGTTTCCTCTAACTTAGGAAGTACAACCTGTTCTACGACTGCGTGATGGATACCCTCCGCAACCGATGCCGACCGGACGACGAGCGGCTACTTGGTCAGTACCTGGTGGACAGCGCCCAGGACTTGGCCTGGAATTGTGGTGAGCAGACCTCAACTTCAGACTGGGACAGAAACAATCGAGACGACAGGAGGTACGACAGTGACCGAAGACACGGCGATGCAGCAGGAGACAGATACAGCGACCGGGAAAGGGATGGATATAACAGGGGAAGCGGAAGCAACGGTTACGGCAGGGACAGGTACGACAGATACGGAGCCTCTGGTAGAGACACTTACAACCCCTCTGGAGGATACGGAAGGAACGGTAAGTGTTTGGGGAGGATACCTTTATTTTTCTATTTCATATATTCCACAGGATCATGACTTTAATCCTTTAACTGGTGTGGGATACATACATCTCACTCAGTCGTTGTGTTAACTGTCCCGGATGTATATACAGGGTGATTCACTAACAAAACGTCAAACTGGCAGGGTGAGTAGGGGGTACATAGATGATTCAGAATCACATAGGAATGTAGGGTTGCAAATACCGCAGTTACGAGCTATGGTACAAAAAAGCAGAAATAAAGAACAGAAATAGCAACACATTAATGGGACAGAAAACATTTCATAGAAAGGTTGTTCTACGGGTGCTCGAAATTACAGCCAGATGTCTGATAGGCTTGACTGCGACGCTGCATGGAAGACCTTACGTTCTGGAAGATTCCTGGCATGTCACGTATCCTCTCGGCAGCTACAGATATTCGAGCGCGTTTCCTTCAACTGAAGGAATAGGCGCCTCGTACATCAAACTATTTATGTGATCCAAGAAGAAGTTCATGCATTTTCGAACACCTGCTCAAGTACAACCTCTCACTAAAGTGTTTTCTGTCTTTTTATGCATTGATGTTTTTGTTCTTTTTCTCTCCTTCTTTGCACCATAGCTCGCAAATATGGCATTTGCGACCCTGCATTCCGAGTCGTCTTTTACATACCCTACCAGTTTGTCCGTCTGGTAGCGAATCACCCTACAAATGCCTTCCCGATTGACGAAACTTTGTATTGCGCTACTATATGTAAAACTATTCCAAAGGAATGCAAAACAATGCCCTTTATTTTTACCTTTTCTTTTTTTCCCAATACACATCGTAACTGTGCGCCTATATGGAAAATGGTTGCACTGGACAGCGAATCGTGCGACTTTTTCTCGGTAGTTAAGAGGTTAAGTTACATCTTCCCCGGCTGATTAAATGACGACGAATTCAAAAGAGAAATTTCGCCCTGAAAGGAATGGCCTCTTTTATCTGGCATATTTTTAGTAGATCATTACTTCACCTCTTAATGGCTTCAAGGAGAACATAGGTGAACTTTCAAATGAATCTAAATATGTATGAATTTGTTATAACAGGCGGGTTAGAAAAAGCTGATTTAGCTTGCCAAATTTACAATGAGCCGAATTTATCTATCTGACTATAGCAGTAATAACTTTAAAATCTTAACACTACTAAATATTCTGACCATTATTTGAATATAGCCACAGATTAACTGATAAGCACTTGTGAGTTAGACATCATCAGTTACAGTTGACGTGTTAAGCATAACAGATAAGCACATTAGGTTGGAAGAGGTCCGATTGAATCCCGATTCTTTTCAAGGTTGTGATTATGCCATTGGATTGTTTCAAAACTACCTCCAAAATCGTTCTCCATAAAAACATTGTAGATTTAAGGATCCACAAATATTTTTCATGGCATGCCTCTTTCAAAACAGAGGTAGATTTTTGTTCTTTTCTCTAGACCAGTGGTCCCCAACCCCCGGACCAATACCGGTCCGTGGATCAAATGGTACCGGGTCGCCCAAGCAACATTAAATTATTTCTATTTTATTTACCATGGTGTATTTTTCTAGGATTTGTGCGGTTTTCCATGAAAATCACTTTATATTCCATGTTAAATCATTTTATGTTCATTTCTTGGTGTAACTGTATTTTATTTTGAAGGGCATATTTAAATACAATTAAATTAAAATTACTAAATTAAAGCAATCTAAAATACAAACAGTCAACGTCCCACCCTCAGCGAGCCGCGGTAAAATTATCAAACGTTGACCGGTCAGTGGCGATTAAAAGGTTGATAAGCTAGACCAGTGGTGGTCAAACTTTTTCGACTCACGGAACCCTTGGAACTATAAAAAGTTTTTGGAGAACCTCATTTCATCCTTAGAAGAACTTATATCTTAATAGAATATTTGAAGTAGACCAGCATGATATAGTTACTTTAATTGACCAATTAAAATATATTGTAAGTGTGAAATTTTTTAAAATATATGTTAATGTAATTTTCTCATTAATAACAGTAGTTTGTGCTCCAAGTGCCTCAACCCCGTAGAGAATGTAAATATATTATGTGTGTGTGCACACACACACACATACACATCTATAATTTTATTACCAAATCTGGAACTGAAGGAACCCCTGTGTACGCCTCGTGGAACCCCTTGGTTCCGTGGAACATAGTTTGAAGACCAATGCTCTAGACTGTGCTGCCACTAATATTCCAGAGATCTGGATTGGTACCTCTTGGGTTTTATTCAGTTCTTAGATGTCTCATTGGGGCTTTGCATAATTTATTGTAGTAGAAAATAATTTAAGTTACCAATATTTATTGCGAATAAAAACTCATCGAAATTAAACTTCTCATTTGTAAAGAGAATGAATAAATTTTGTGTGAAATATATAAACTCTTTTTCAAAAAAGCCATGAAATAATCAAACTGCATTCTTTACTTTAAAGTTGTCGTTTTGCTCGTTACAAAGTTTTTATCGGAGAATATTCAAAAACTCTCAATATACCATTCTTTTCTGTTATTATATTCCAAAAATAAACAAGAAATTAGGTTTGTTTTTTAATTAACCCTAATTATTTTTAGAGTAATAATAAGTAATAATAAAAAGAAATTAGGAAATTTTTTTTTACTAATACATTTTTCTTTTCTCTAACAATTTAACACCCTCGTAACACTTTAAATCCCAAGATACCGCAAAGCTTACCTTCTCGTGGTAAGAGAGTTTTCGGGTATTCTCCACTGGGGTTTTATTGTATGAACACTCATGCACGCATGAGTGTTTGGTGACGGAAGGCCCTTTTGCACTGATCTTGGTGTTTGATACTGTCAGACTATGCAGGGAGCTCGGACATCACGTGCTGCCGGAACGAGAGGTGCGACCGCTACAGGCAACAGCAGTGCAGGGATTCCCTCTCCAGGACCATTGACAACAGGATGGCGGGATACCAGGACTCTCAAAAGTGCAGGTCAGTCCTGTAACTCGCATCTGCTTACACTTGGAATAATTCCAAAAAGTTATTACAGAAATAGTTTTTGTATAAAATAATTAACAAGGTGTACAAAAAAAAAGTTTCTGATGTCTTAAAATTTGTCTAGGATGATTGTATTTTTATTTGACTGTTCGAAATCGGTTTGACTTGAATATTTCCTTCCACTTTCCTATGACTATGTTCGAAATGAAAAATTAATCTTCTTCTTTCTTATTTCATCTTTTCAAAACTAATGCATTGAAAGACCTGTTTTGTGAAACTAATACATAGTCTAATAACACCACAGGAGTGAAAGGCTGTTGAAACAGTGCATGTTTCTCTCTCCATTAGGTGCTTGGGGCGGGCATCCAGGGGCCCGGATAAGCTGGACTTAATTACCCTCGCCTTGGACCCGCCAGTGCTAAGGGGGCCTGTAGATCTTCCGCACCCAGGGCCGGAATGAGCTTAAACCGGCATTGTGTTGAAATACGATTACACCTTGGGTTTCTGGAGATAGGTTACAGCTATTAAACAACTATTTTCTATAAAACATTTTACAATTCGTGTGTTGTGCATGATTTTGGATTTCTGTTTTTGACAGCATCTCTAATATACATGCCATTACATTCAGATCTAGAAATTTGAGTAAAACCAGAAGTCTCAGTGATTACCAACTAAAAAAATTCATACTATTACGCATACCTCATTAATCGGTACTGTTACCTATTGACAGGTACTTAATTTTACTTGCACTATACATGTACAAGTTTTATGTTTTACAGTCACTAAAGGGTGTTTAGGTGGCTGTCAGTTTCATTCCATGGCCCATACTTTGCTCAAACGCTCTACAGATCCAAGGTTCATAGTTTAGAAATGCATAGTACAGTTTAAGTGCTTATACTTGTTTGGGCATTGGATTCTGATATTACCTACGTGAATGTGTTTCAGGCTTAATACATTAAACGATAACCGACGGGCGTCACATCTTATATGGTTCTTGGAGTTGTGACTTGAAAAAGAGTTTCAACTCATAAGTTTAGGATTTGGCGGAGCCTTAAGTTGGGTGAAAAGTTGGTTTTGATTTCTATGGCAGGAAATGGCGTCAGTAATCGCAGGAAACATAATGATCTTGTGTACTTGATGTTTGCTTGTCAGTTGAAGTGAAGTGACCACTTCTCATTGAATTACCTTTCTTAATTTTAGAATATTGAGGGGGGAATATTGAAAATATCAGTAAATCTGTTACGAATTAAATGATAAATGTCAAGATTAAATTTAAAAGTAATTGAAGAGAAATTTCGAAATAGAAAGGAAAATTGAATATAAAAGAAAATGTACAGCAGAAGGAATGCCTGAGCGTCTTGTAGACGAACTTCTAAGGCAGAGTTTCCCAAAGTGTGGTTCGCGTACCCCCAGGGGTACGGAAAGAGTTTGGAGAGGGTATGAATTGCACTGGAATTTGGTGGGGATATGAGCAAGTTTGACTACTAAAATTGATGCTAATACTCTGAAATGCATAACACAGCATTTGGAGAGTTTGCAGGTAGGCTTGAAAAACTATTTCCCTGATTTGAACAAAAATATTGAATGGATAAGTATCCATTTAATGTTAACACAACATCCATGCCAGAAGATTTGTCGCATGTGGAAGAAAGGCAATTGTTGGAATTGGCTTCAGACGGATTCTAGAAAAATAAATATAAGGAGTGTACTTTTTAACATAATTCTGATTACAAATGCAACATGTGTATTCGGTTTTAATAGAAAATGTTCTGAAATACATCTTGCCTTATCTAACTTCATATTTATGTGAAGTTGCTTTTTCAGCATTTGTAGACATTAAGTCGAAAAAAGGAACCGAATATTGGACGTGGAACTGCATTTCAGATTAAAATTAACAACCGGGGAACCAAATTATTATGATCTCCCATCTCAGCAAAAACATTTTCCTCCTTCTCATTCATCCAAATAAATGCTATTTATAATATAACTTCCTCTTATCTTTTTATTTTGTGTATGTCACAAAAAATAAATATATTTTGATTGTTTTTAAAATGCATCCATTTTTTTTGCGAGGGGTACTTGGCGTTACGAAAATTATAGAAGGGGTACACAAATGTCAAAAGTTTGGGAAACAGTGTTGTAATGTATTTTTCTGATGTCGTAGTTTGAATTGTTTCTTTTTCCTCCCGTAGAAAGACACGCGACGACTTCAACTGCCTCATGTGGCAGACTTCCAACTGCCTCAACCGTGAGGAGAGGGACAGAGACAACGACATTTTTCGAAGGGCCAGGGACTTCATTTCCAGGAACTGTGACACCTACGGAAGTAAGTGCCGTTTAAAAAATATCCCAAAAAATCTCTCTTTTCTTCATAAAAGAGGAAATTGCTACAGTAAAATGAAGGGAAGGACCATGCCTACTTCTGATGGTGCATAGTATACAGAATGATTCATAAAGGAGTATACACAGTATCGATATACTACAGTGTAAGGCAGGGGTCGGCAACCTATGGCACGTGCTAGAATTCTCAGTGGCACTCTGCAATACTCTACAAATTTGTCAACTTTTGAGTGGATGGAAGTTGATAAATTTGTAGTGGACACATTATTTGACAAGCATCTTCAGAAAAACGGAAATTTGCGGAATTGGGAAAAATCTGAAATATAACTCATAAGATAAATTTACAACTATTTTGTAAATTATTGAATATCATTGCTGGAGGGATTTGATTGTTTGAAGGAGAGAAAATTGCATGTGCCCCCTGCTTTCCGCTTTCGGTTCTGCACATATCTGAGTAAAAATTTTTTCTTCATATGAAAAATATTTCGAGTACGCCAAAAAATTGTTTATTAACTGAATGTCCAAAATCACATGTCAAATTGAAAGTCACACATTATACCCCTGATTTTGCGATTTGAAAGTAGATCGGTGCAAGCACTAGGTTCGCATTAAAATTTTTATTTAACTGTAATGAAGAGAAATACTTACGTTTTATGTTGTCTATTTCTTATTTTAATAAAAATGTTTAAAAATACACAAAATATGCAATTTTTCAATGGCATGACAACCAAGGGTGGGCCTTGGCCTTCCTCAGAATTCCATTCCAAGCTGTCCTGTTCTTGGTCTGACTTTTCCAGTCTCTGACATTAATAGCTTTTAGATCTTTCTCTAGGCAATCAATCCACCTGAGTCTTGGTCTTCCGCTTTTTCGAGTACTATATGGTCTGGCCACAAAAAGCTTTTTTGTAATTCGATTGTCCTCCAATCTGAGGAGGTGTCCTGTTCATTTTAATCTTTTGTATTGCAATGAATTTAACAACATCTGATTCTTTAAAAATTTTATGAATTTCTGAATTGGTTCTTCTTTTCCAAATGTTATCACATTTTAAGCCTCCCAAAATGCTTTTTAGGATTCTTCTATCAAATACAGCAAGAGTCTCCTTGTCTCTCTCGGTCATTGCCCCCGTTTCTGCATCCTATGTGAGAACAGGCCTTATCAATGATTTTTTAATGAGTAGTATTGTTTTTCTGCTGATGAAATTAAACATTTTTGGAGCCCATAGACTTCTCTAGTCAATCATAATTTTATTGTGATAGTTTAATAACAAAAATAAAAAACAAAAAATATACATTAGAGGGGGGGGGGGGAGTTCGAAAAGCATTGCTATACATCAAAAAAATTGTTAAATCACAATAAATGCCATGAAAATGTAACAAGAGTTACTCTCAGCGTTTGGTCTCGGCTTCATATCGTGCTCATGTGTGGAATATTTGACAATTTCATAAAACTGTGCTTCCGTGTTCACAGGATGGACAGAAAACAACTGTTACAAGACCACCGAAATGCAGAGATGTGAAGCTCTCGTCTCAAACACCAGAGGGGGCGCCAACTACGAGTCATGCAGGTGAGTGCCCACATGTTCAGTACTCAGAAATAACACTAAATGTTTCTAAAGATTCGCCTCTGATATTCACTCCTTCAGTAAATTTTTTTAAAAATTGTACTGAAAGGCTCATTCCACCACTTTTTCGTTTTTTTTTCAATAGGCTGCATGTTAACAACTAAGTTTTTGCTCGAATGGCAAATTCCAAACAGTGGAAGCCATTTCATTGGTGGCACCGTCTAGCGGCGGGTTCCGCTATTAAATTTTGACACTTCAGTTTTATTCAATTCAGACTCTCGCCGGACGCTAAATATTGCCATGATTTCATTTTGACGAGTGTACCAGAGTCAAATTGATACTCAAGGTATCTTTAACATGCCACATAATCATAGGACATGCGTGCCTACAATTTTCTCATCCGGAAAATCTATCGACTACAGCCAGGGTTGAACTTGAGGGTTTGACCCTGGCTGGAGAGCTTTGCATTCCTTGCCAGTGACAGGTTTAGGTTTGATGGCGCCCTACGCTCAAGTTAATTTGAAGCCCTTATAAAATAATAATAATAATACGAATAATAATAATGGATTCGAATTAAATTTAGGTATTGAATTAAGGAATGAATTAAATACGCATGCAGTTAAATTAAAAACTACCAAATCCTTAATATTTATTGAATAAAATAAAAATAAAAATTAGAATTTTTACTAAGCGTAACATAAAGGCAACCAAAGAAAAAAACTGAAATTTTTTTTTTTTAAAGTTGAGAATTTCAAAAATTTTAAAAGTATAAAAAAGTCAAGTCATTTTCTGATTGAGAAAAGAATAATTAATTGATTAAATAATCCATTAAATGGAATGTAAAGTTAAAAATAAATTGACTCGTTTATAAATGAATCATTTATATAAATGAGGCCTCGAAATATAAATTATATAATTTGTGTTTCGAAGCCTATTTCTTTATACTTTGGTGATTTTCCAAGTTCTAGTACGACCTTTGAAAATTAATCATGGTAATTTTTGAAAAACGCTCACATTACGTAAAATTATAAAAAAATTTATGCGAGATTAAAAAAATAATAACAGTTTTTGAGTAACTGGACAAAAGTATCATGAAATATGGTGAATTAATATTTTGTGTTATAATTATGAACAAACAACGTTACATTTAGATTTTTTTTTAAAAAATTCATGAAAAATCTAACGTTATAATAGATAAATGCTATAATTAACAAAAATGTTTTTAGCACCTATTTGTTAGATATTTTAAATGTTACTACTTGCATGAATTAATAATTTCAAAAAATAATTCTACCCTTTTAATATTGACATCTTGAGGTTTTCAAAGCAAGAAAAGAAGCATTATAAAATTAGATCTTATAGTTGATAAAAAACAAAATCGATTTCAAGTTTTGAAAATCTGAATAACTTCGAAAGACCTTTATATTTTCGAAAGGCCTATCACTATTTAATTTCTATAAAAATGGATTAATCAACTAATATATGTCAAATAATTGTATGATGCAGGGGCTTCCTGAGCTTCCGCGACTGCATGTCGGACGAGCTGATGCGTCGGTGCACGCGCGAGGACGACCTCTACCAGGGAGCTTACCTCGTCGACAAGGCACAGGAGATGTCTTGGCAGTGCGGAACCACCGATCAGTACAACGGCCGCAACCAGTACTCGACTTTCGATCGAAAGTACGACCAGTACGACAGACCTCAGGACAACTACGACAACAACAACAGCCCTCTGCACCTGGAGGATGAAGGTGAGTTCGTGACTAACGGCAAGTTAAACGTTATTACAAATTGAAATGCCACCCATCCGGTATAATGATTAGTGACCCTGACTACCGTGCCGTAGGACCTGGGCTCGAATCCCGGAGAAGGCATGGATGTCTGAAATGTATAGTGCCTTCACGGCATGAGGGCACTCTAAATAGCCGTCGAGCCGCAAGTCCTCTCGTGAGGTTGGTGGAAGGGGAAGAGAGGTGGGAGGCCTCTGACCCCCCAGGGTGTTTTCCCTCAAAATTGGAGCGGAACCTAGTAAAATTGTACTGTCACCTGCATTGCGCTCAAAGCTACGACTAACGACAGGCGTAAAAATCTAGCCCTTAGCCGCGATGAATTTCGTGGACCTTGATCTGATGTTACTGTCGATCAGGTGGCATGAACAACAACACAAATTGAAAAAAGTTAGCAAGTCAAGGGTAAATTAACCCCTTAATTGTCTAATTAAGGGGAAAAGCAAATCAATGAATTTGAGTAAAAAAATAAAGTTATTTCATTCCATACGACGCGTACTCTGTGTTTGACGAGTGTAACCACAGTCGACTGGTATAAGGCAGGTCGAAGTTGCAGATCGTGATTACTCTCCTAGGCTCACATGCATGCAAAGAAGCTCACATGCACTCGCGACACAAATTTTCTTCAAATTTGGCGAATGGTGTTAAAGGCCATTTATGTACTAAAATCACAATTTTTTTTTTTCATTTTAAATTTTGAATGCCTTTATGTATTTTCAATGATACCGGTTTGATGCGATTTTTAGAAGGACCCTGAATCTCCAAAATGTTTGGTCTGTGTTTTGAAATTTTCTAAAAAACTCGTAAAACTAATTTCTTTCTTTAACTAAGAGTTTTTGATGTACCATATGGTTTTGATGTGGTATGGAAGTTAGGAGAGGGGGTACCAACTCAGGTGTTTTCCTCGTCACTTGACTATGGTTCAAAATGACGAGGTCCTTTCCCAAAAGCCCTCGTGTAGCTGAAATTGCAGCTTGGGAATCGACAACCAAATTAAGTCCTCATCGAGCAGCAATATAATTTAGAATTTTGTCCTCTTCGGTGTAGTTTGTCTTCTGAACTCCAAATCAACATGAGTCACTGGCCCTTATAGCTAACTGACCATTGATCCTTCTATTCCAGTTCTGTCGATGTAGCTATAATAACAAGCGCAAAACCCACTTCAAAACAATTAAAAATCCCTTGTTTTTCTTCTCTTCAGATGCCATGTGTTTGTCCAGGGCCCAGTCCTACACTGACCAGTGCAAGACCAACATGGAAGAGAAGAGACGGGAACTCTACACAGAAAATGATTTCGAAAGAAGGCAAAGGATCAACTGCTGGTGAGATTCTTTCTTTTTTTTTTTCCAGATGAATTTGTCTTTCTCGTATCATGAAGCAAAAAGATTTAGGACAGATTTGACATGTTGTCAGTGATATTTTATTAAGGTTTAACACTGTGATTCCCAAAGTGGTTTATATCGACCCTATGACGATCTGTAAAGGGTCCACGTTAGCGAAAAAATAATTTTGGGGTCCATGATGTGCAAATGGGGGTATCTACGATAGTAGCTGTCACTAAACAACATCGTGGTTTTAATTTTAAAAGAAAATTGAATCAAATGGAAACTAAATTTGACCAATTTAACGAATTTATTTACTAAATTTAATGAGGTTAAATTTTATTAAACCAAGAGCCATAATTTCAGCGTTTCTTGCCAGAATTAACCTAAAGGAGTAATAATATTGGATGTCGCGAATTTTCCCAGTTTCTCAATTGGGCACAGACAATCTGCCAGGAAAATGACGTTTTAATCTATGTTCAATACATTTAAATGCCCTTTATTCAGAGATCTTGAAAGTAGGTTTGAGAATGCTTTGACTATGCAAAGAATTCATACGGTCACAGTGAAAAAAAAGAACAAATATATTACAAGAGGAACTCATCGGAATAGTCACCAACGGAAATCTTAGGAATCGATGTCAGCCAATTTGGCTTTAAAAAGGCATACCTGTCGTTTATCCCGAATTATGGAGTATTGTGAGAAAGATTTTAATTGCTTTTTCTAATGAGAAGAAGTTTCAGCGTGGTAGCCAATCTCCACCATAAAAAAAAGGAAGGAAAAGAGACTGGACACTATTAAAACCGTGGAGTTTTAGCGTTAAACCTGACTAAAAAAAGATTGATGCAGAATATTGAAAGCTTGTTATTGAAGCACCCGATTCATCCCTCCCATTGAAAGAGTTTGTTCGTTGATCAGTTATTTTACTGTAACAGTTATTTTATGTATTAATTAAATTTTAATTTAACTAATTAGCAGGTGTTTCTTAAGTTTTAAATACTATACTTTAATACAGTTAGACATTTAAGTCTTTATTGAAGTTGATAAATTTGCAAAGCTTCAATATTAGGTAAGCAGGGGTCTGCCCAAAACCGAAAAACTTGGTAAGGGAGTTTAACATATCAAAAGGAATCATCAACTCAAAGATAAAAGAAAATATATATATTTTTTTAAAAAAACTGATCCAGTCTTTGGATAGAGAGATAAAACTTTTTAAACTTCCCCATTTTTTTTCTGAAATAATAAATACATCGGTTCATATCCAGAGAAGGCATGGATGTTTTTAAATGTATAGTGCGGCCAGGGCCGCCGCGTGGGGGTGGCAAAATTGTTCACCGCACAAGGGCGCCTGGGGCAGGGGGCGCCAAAATTTATAGTACTTAGTTTTTTTTTAATGTTACTTACATAAAAGTTGTTAATAAAAAACTTGCAATTTTGGATGTTTTATATTTTCTTATAGCAATAAAATAAGATTTTTTTTAAAATTTTATATTTTAATTTAATTTAATTTTGTTTCTGTGGATTGTTTTCATTTGTGTAAAACAAAATTTGATTTCGGATACGAACAATAAAAACACGTTCCGTGTGGAGTTCGCGCTATTATACAGAACGTGTTCAAAATCTAAGAATTTGTAACATGTAACAACAGGAAATGGGAATGATTTGTATGGGCATTAATTTTTTTTCATTATATGATGAGAAGATGTAGAGGCTCAACGTCGTTGTTTTGTTTCTTTTTGTTTGCAATGATAAAAAATAAATTTTAAAAATTATGTAAATCGCTTGGTTTTTCTTCTCCAAATCATATTTTGCTTCATGTTCTTCGAGTTCTCAAAACTCGAAATAAAATCTTTATCGCAGCGTTTCTCAAACTGTGGGGCGCGCCCTCCAGGAGAGCGTGATAACCCTTCTTGTGAGCGCGAACGTATCGCCAAAAATCGAAAACAAAAGATTTAAAATAATTATCAATTTGATAAAATAATTTACAATTTAAAATAATTACAAAGTAAATACATTCTTATATAATAAAAAATAAAATACACATTCCCACTGATATAATACACTTTACTTATAATTGTATCAGTATTGCACAAGTATTTGATAATTAAGTTATCAATATTCAATTAAAAACAAGTTTAGTAATTACTAGAACTCCCCTGGTCTTGTCATATACAAACTATTTATCTTGATAAATAGTGCGGTTTATAATAAAGTCGTATTTTATTGTAGTTAGGTACGTCTCAAGGCATGGGTCAACTAGGCCTGGGCCCAGGACTTCGCTCTCAGTGGGGGCATCACTCGTTCTCGATTCCGTCTTAATAAGATCATGGTCCGGGTAATTTTAATGTCTTCAATTATACCCGTACATTCCCTCCGAAAAACAGTTAATTTCAAAGCCCCCCATTACCAAGCCCGCTTAGGCACATGCCTAGGGCCCAAAAGATTTGGGGGCGCAAAAAATTACAGGGTGAAAAAAAGAGAAAAAAATTAAAATTACAGAGAACGTGCAACCGCCCAGTGTTTATTAAAAAGCCAATTATTTTCTTTCGTTTTTATATCTAAATTATCAATTCTTCGTTTCACTATTGGCCAAATTATTATGTAAATCGCTTGGCTTCTCTTCCTCAAATCATATTTTGTGTCATGTATATCTGTTGTTAAATTGTTCTCAAATCTCGAAATAAAATTTTTATCGCAGCGTTTCTCGATTGTGGGGCGCCCCCCCCCCTTCCCAAGAAGGGCTTGATAACCAGTGGCGTAACTTGCAACCCCGCACTTTTGTAATCAGCGATCAAACGTCTTTCATAATCAAAACTTTCATAAGCTCATTGGTTATGGTTATCCATAGCCAAATCAAAAAACTTTTTCTTTCATTTGCTGTAATCCAGGCGATGAGAGATACTTTTTTTAAATGGATTTCCTTTTTAAACCTAAGTTACTAACAAATTTAGACAGAGAATTGGATAAAATGCTAGGAAGATACAAAAAAATTCAAGTTTTTATTACTGTATATATTATATTAGCAGTAGGGAGGGGAAAAAAGACATGATTTACTTTTTGAAAAGCAGCAGAGAAAATTATTGGCGACATTAGTTCCTCCCTTTCCTCATGCATTTCAATTTCATTTAGCAAAGTCGTAAATAACGTACGTTTGTTATGCTTTTTTCAAGTAAAATAGTATTACGATACTTGGAAAAGCAGATAGAGCATTTTAAATTAGAGCATTTCATGATAGATTTATGAGTATTCAATCAAATGAAGCATAATAAGAAAGCATATTGAAATGTATCAGTTTTTTATTTCTTTTTTCATGAAATCATTTTTGCTTCATACAAAGAACTCTCCTTCTTAAAAGTTACAGTATTTATGATCGAATTTAAGGTCCACACACACACAGTTCATCCAGGGATTCAGAAATGAAGAATCATGTAAGGGATAACTTTTTTTCTTTCGTAAGAATTTTAAATCTAAAATTATTTTATAGTCTTTCTTAGTGTTCGTTTTTAACTGAGAAACCAAGTTATCTATCCTTAGAGATTTCCAGTTTTAATAAATATTATAAATACTCTCTCATGTTATACATGATTGACTTCGTTTATTCAGACTCCGGTTGATTTTGTATTCAGTTAAAAGTTTAATATTTAATATTTTTTGCGTGATGTATAAAGGTACATTATGTTGTGGTTTGGCAATCCTTTGTATATTTTTTTTAAAAATATATACTTGCTAGAAAAGTGTGTTCTTAACGACGAATGAGAGAAGATAAGCACTGAAGAAACCACTAGATTTGTTAATTCAATGCCAAAACGACTTCAGGAAGTTTTCAACACACGGGGTTATCCAACAAGCTATTAAATAGCTCATTATCCTTTTTAAATAATTTTTATAAAACAGTAAACGCAGACTTTTTCTGCTTGATTTTTGTTGGTTTTGCTACAAATCTGTCCTTATTTTCAAAGCTATGAAAGGAAACTTAGATTACTTTTGTTTATTCTCAATACTTGGAATAAACTAAATAAAATATAATTTTTAAAAAAATTTCAAATTCGGGTTTTTAAAATTTTTTTCGTCGTTTATGTCAGCAGTAGTTGGTGAACGCAGACTTTTCTTACAAGTATATATATATATACAAAGCAATACATACTCTTATATAATAAAAAATGAAATACACATTGAAACTGATATAATACGCACTACTTCTAAATGTATCAGTTCTGCACAAAGTATTTGATAATTAATTTATCAATATTCAATTAAAAACAAGTTCATTAATTCTTAGTGACTCTCTTGGGCTTGTCATATACAAAATTTATTTACAAAACTTAATATTTATCTAATTAGTGCGTTTATAATTAAAGTCGTATTGCATTGTACTTTAACATCAAAGTACATTATAATTGCATTCAGAACATTGTTATTGTAAGAAGTGGGGCGCGATGAAAATTATGACTGAAAATTGATCCGCAAATATTGAAAGTTTGAGAGGCACTGCTTTATCGCGATCTACAACACTCTTTTTGGTATCATGAATTTCTTTAGATTCTAAGCAGGATATCTATACACAAGGGCAGCCGAATTTACGATTTCTTCCAAATTTAAGATATAAATATAAAAGGTTGCAACATATAACGGTAATCGTCGCAATTCAGTTGAAAGTAATTTCGAATTTGTAGGGATTTCACCTAAATTATTTTCGTTGTTTGTTCAGTGTTGCAACTTTACTTATTAAATTCTTGTTATTTTTATTTTTTTTTTTTAAATTTATTTTTGATTTTTTTGTATTTTCTTGACTTAAAATCACAAACATTTTTATCATATTAAATAAATCAAAACATAATTATTTTTTCTTCACAAAGAGCAGTGAAATAATGCTGGCTTATGAAATTAATTAAAAAATTTTTTTTTTGTAATTTTCGTGTTACATAAGCTAATTTTAAGATTTATGTACTTTATGATTTTATATTGATTAATATCTTTTTTTTGTTTTTTCAATTTTTTCATTTTTTATAAATTTTTTTTTGATTTATTTTTATTTTTTTTTTTTCCCTTGAGACTTTACATAAAATTTTGCATCAATACATTTTTTTTTTATTGATCATGAACTTAAAATAAAAATATAAAAAAATCAAAACATACATTTATTATTTGCTTTCCTTCACAAAGGAGGCAGTGAAAATAATGGCTGGCTTAATGAAATCTAATTAAAAAAATTTTTTATTTTGTAAATTTTCCGTGTTACATAAGCTAATTTAAGATTTTATGTACTTTATAGCACTTTATATTGATTAATATGCTCAATACTTGTTTTCTTTGCTTGAATACATCTTCCAAAAACACACTTTTCTGTGCAAGAACAGTTTTATAAAGCTTAATTATTAGTGTAAACATGAAATTTCAAAAAGTAGTACTTAAGGTAGAACTGGTATTGAAGTTTTTTTCAGGAGACTTCAAAGTTTAATTTCTAGCATTGATATTTTGACACTGATCGCACTTGCATCGAGCTATAGAAATAAAAATAAATAAATAATATATTTTCTTCATTTTTGAAGGAATGCTTAAATGTTAATGTCTGTTGTGTAAAACTTTATTTAAATAATATAAAAAAATATTAATTGGAGCATGAAGGTTCTTAACGCGACTGTTGCTGGGACAATCTTAATATCTTAAATATAAGCCAATATGAAAGAAAAAGTGAAAAAATTACACAAAAGTGTTAATGTACGTTATAGAACAGTATGTAATTTACATTAATTTTTACGAAAAAAAATCCATGTCAAGCATTATATCTGCGCAATATTATTTTTTAAAAAAAAGAGTTGAATATAACAGTTCTTAAAAAATTATACTATCTTTTGTAAGGTATGTATACGATGTAACTTTTCAAACATACAAATATCAAAAAATATTCTAAATAAGTTTTCATTAAATTTGTAAATTTTTTATGCATAAACCTACTATCATTGCCAAACAATTCAACCAAAAGACAAAGAAATTCTAAAATTAAAATTTTAGATATTCCTCTAACAATCAAACTGAAGGGAATTTTAATGAATTGCAATAAGAAAATTTTTTTTTTTAAATATTTACAGTAAATTATTAAAAATTTCTATGTAAACATCAATTTACAGACAGAAAATTTGCAAGTTTATAGAAGAGAGTAACTGAGTACCTGTAGCAATATATATTTTCTGCAGATTAAATTAGTATGAGTATTTGTATTGAGTTATGAAATAAGAAACAGTGCACCTCAGTACCATTGATTAGAATAGAGAATCTCAAACTTGTCATGTTTTTCGATCTGGGCCCTTGCTTACTTAATACTGAATTTTTGCAAATTCCTGAACTTCAAATGTGTTTCGGACAGTAGGTATAATGTGGTAGCTTGCTGCTATTTTAAAAACACATTTACTTTACTATCTGTAGTGAAGTGTTGTGTGAAAAACTAAAAAATGCATGTTAATTTTTTAAGCATTTATTAGACAAAAGTTAAAATTTAGTACCTGTTACACAGAATAAGAGAGCAAAAACAAATGCTTTTATGACGCTTTAGTAACACATTTTTAATACTTAGCATAAATTTAGTTAGGTTTTACTTTAAATCTCCTCGGTTAGTAATGTCCAGTCTATTTTTTTTCATAAAAAGAAACAAATTAAGGAAAACTTTTGTCTTTCAAATTAACAAAATAATTCAAAAAGCAACTTTTAATTTATCTCTAAAAAACCCAGATAAATCTTACCCTTAATTGGGCAGAATTTGATTTATCTATTTCTGTATACAATTTCAATTTCCAAATAATAAAAAAAATACTAATAATTATAGCTTTTTCATTAAATTTTTATGTACTTGAGATGCTTTCAATATTTCAATTGCTTATAACAAATTCTTTTTAGTACTTTGTTTTAATATTGGTTTAATTTAATTAAATATTTTGAATCAGCAGAAAGAAGATACAATTTCACACTAAATTCTGAAAAATAAATTTTCTAAAAAAAAATATTTTTAAATTTTTAGGTAAATTAGCTTTTTTACCTGAATCTTTATTTAGTAGCAAATGACATAAATGGAGTTTCAAATAATATATTGAGAGAAAATCATATAATGCATTTTGTAAATGAAATGTAAATTAACTTTTTTTTATTTAGTGCAATAAATATTTTTTTAGAAACATGTTCTCTTAAAAAGAAAAAAAGTCTGGAGCACAAAATAGAAAAAGGAAATTGCAACGAGAGAATGCTAATCAGAAACTGGCGGGATCTCTAAATAAATATCTCAAAAACACAACAGGATTAGACGGTCAAGCAATTGAACCAGGACCTTCAACATCAGCATCTGGTTTGGAATTTCATACTGAAAACTTATTTCGAAATGTAAATTTACCAGAATATGATCAAGAAGAAACCACGATTGTACCCATAGAAAACTCAGATGTTGAAGTAGAAAATTCACTCGATAATAACATATCTCAAAATCGAGATTCTGATTTTGAGTTAAGCGATCCAGCTACCTGGCCTGATACAATTTCTATAAAAATTAGAGATTATTTAATAGCAAATGGCCCTTCCCGCTTGATAACCAAACATTTTCCGAGAGATAATTCTGGCAGAAATTTTCAGAATCGTTCTATTATAGAACATTACCGAATGGAGAAAAAGTATTTAGAAACTACTTAGTATATTCAAATTCCCGAAACGCAGTTTTTTGCTCTCTCTTCCCATGTAAACTATTCAGTGAGAAGCATTCACAGCTTAATAAGAATGGGTGTAATGATTGGGCACATTTAACCCACATTTCGAAAACACATGAAAGTAGTGCATCTCACCTTAAACATAGTTCAAAATGCAGTGAACTCAAAATGTCTTTGCGTAATTTATGTACCATTGATGCAGCTCAACAAAGACTTTATGATGCAGAGAAGGTCTACTGGCAATCGGTTATTGAACGGCTTATTTATTTAATTCAATATTTAGCCCGACAATGCCTTGCATTTAGAGGTTCTTCGAAAGAGTTGTTTCATAGTGATAATGGAAATTTTTTGAAGTTGGTTGAAACCATAGCAAAATTTGATCCAATTATCGCTGAACATCTCCACAAAATTCAAACAGCTCAAAAAAAGAACATTGCTCATTACTTAGGGGATCAAATTCAGAATGAAATTATAAGCATTATTTCAAAAGGAATTAAAAAGTATTTATTACATATGATTAAATCGGCAAAATATTACTCATTAATTCTGGATACTACACCTGATATCAGTCATATCGAACAATTGACTGTTGTAATTCGATTTGTTTATAAGAACGAGGAAACTAATAAAGCCCAAATTGAAGAACATTTTTTAGGATTTCAATCTGTCGACGACACTACTGGACAGGGTCTGTATGAATTCATAAATGGGCATTTAAAATCTTTAGAACTAAATTTATCAGATTTACGAGGCCAATCTTACGATAATGGGGCTAATATGAGAGGAAAGCACAAGGGATTGCAACAAAAATTTATTGAAAATAATTCGAGAGCACTCTATATCCCCTGCTCTGCCCATTCTCTAAATTTAGTTGTAAATGATGCAGCTAAAATTTCCTTCGAAACAGTTAATTTCTTCGGAGTAGTGCAGGAGCTTTACAACTACTTCTCTTCATCCGTTAAACGTTGGTCTATTTTGCAACAGTATGTTGAAAATCTAACTTTAAAGCCGCTCTCCAACACCAGATGGGAAAGTAGAATTCAAGCTTTAAGACCGTTGAAAAATGATTTGAAGGGAATTTTAAAAGCGTTAATAAATATTCAAGAAGATCAAACAAGAGACATGGAATCCAGAACCCAGGCAAAAAATTTGATTCAGAAGGTTTCCTCGTTTAAATTCATTTGTTCCATTAACATCTGGCACGATATTTTAAGTTTAGTAAATGTTGTGAACGAAATAATGCAAAGTTCTAAATGTGATTTACAAATCGTGACTGACAATTTACAAAATCTTATATCAGAACTAAATAATCGTAGATCAGATGAAGCGTATGAACATGCAATTGCCAACGCAAGTATCGTTGCTGATGATTTGGGAGTGGATACTGATTTTCCACAAAGTCGAAAAAGGTTTAAAAAGAAACTATTTCAAGATGAACAAACCGACGAACCAATCAACAATCCAAGACAAAAGTTTAAGGTTGAATTTTACAATATAATATTAGACACTGCTATTTCTTCAATTTCAGAAAGATTCAGTCAATTAAAAGAACATTACAATTACTTCAAAGTAGTACACAGTATACCTAATTTAAAAAACTGGAGTGACAGTGAAATTTTAAAACATTGTGAAGAATTAGAACGAAAATTAACGGATACTAAAAATATTAATGAAAAGGACATAGATGGATTACATTTGTTTGAAGAAATAAAATCTTTGCGATGTTTTACCAAAGAGGATATGTCACCTATTGATGTTTTAAATTATATTTATGAAAACAATCTTATCGATACATTTCCGAATATTTCAATAGCCTTACGGATTTCTTTAACCCTGCCAGTTTCGGTGGCTACTGGAGAACGAAGTTTTTCAAAACTTAAAATTATAAAAAACTACATGCGATCTACTATGGCGCAGGAGAGATTATCGGGCTTGTCAATTATATCCATAAAGAGCGAAATTTTGGATAAATTAAATATAAAGGAATTGATACGAGCATTTGTAGCTGATAAAGCTAGGAGAATCAATATTTAAATATGTTTTCTAATTTTTATATTTTACTTAAAATTTTTATATCATTTTTGCTTTGTTTTGTTTTTAAAATTTATGAAATAAAAAAAAACAATAAGACAAACGTGTTTTAATATTATAATTTTAAAGCTTTTCAGTTCGAAAGTCAAATTTCGAATACTATAAAAGAGTATTTCACATATAATTTGTAGCACTTTATAAGAGTGTAACAGAACCTCTCATAAAGTGGCGCCGAATTTCAACTTGAACAAGGGCGCCTAATACCCACGCGGCGGCCCTGAGTACGGCATAGGGGCACTCTCTAAATTTTCGGCAAGCCGAAAATTCTGTTGAGAGGTTGGGGAAAAGGGGTAGGAAACCACCAAAAACCTCCAAGGGTTGTTCTCCCTCAAAATTGAGGTAATACGGAACCAAAATGTATTGTACACTGCAAGGTGCTAAAATCTGCGGCTAGTGACAAACGTAATCTAGCACCTTTGCCACGATGAATTTCGTGGGCCTCGATCTGATACCGTCAATCGGGTGACAATATATAGTAACAACAACATACTCACACACAACTACTATGGATTCATAATAAAGTTGTGGATTTTCAAAAGGAGAAAAAGCGGTAAATCCAATGGCATTAATGGGATGATGAACCTTTATTCCATTAAAAATTAACAATGCTTCATCTTGACGAATATTTCATCCGTCACTGAAAATGGCATTTGTATACTGCAACTATCGATGTATGAGATGATATTCTTCCAATAACTTTCAGCGCACTCACTGTACTGAACCTATAATTTAGGCAATGCCTCGTTTGCCCTTTTGTCTTGCAATGAAAAATTTATTAAATTGATATGGATCGTTTTCAATTCATACCCTTTAAACAAATTTGATTTCATTTCGATACCACTGGCTAATTCCTTTGGGGCCCCTTTTTTTAGATGAGTTCTGTAAGTAGGACTGTAGTTACAGCTGTTGGGGCTCCTGTAGTTTCAAGGCCTCGTATCATTGATATGGCTAATATGACGGTATAAACGCCCCTGGACTGTACCATATCTTTGCATTCCGAAAATGGGAGAGAATTAGCCAATTTTCTCACAGAGCGAACAAACAAATCCCAGCTATGAGTACAAACATTGTTCATAAAATGATGTATATAAGAGGAATCTGCTGAAATCAGAAACTTATTTCAGCTATGACGCGTGTACCCATGAATTCATTAATAATAATGTAGTATTAAACTACCGTTACATTAAACGATACATAAGCACACAAATGGAGAATGGTGTGTGTGTTTGGGGTAATGTCTGATGACAGTTTGGAGGACATATAGCAATTGAATCCAAAACTGGTATTTTGTCTCTATTAGAATTTCCTTTATTAATGTTTCTTGAGGAAAACTACCTACTTAGGGACTCTAATGAGCTGAAATATGCAAGAAAGAGTGCATTCTCTCTTGCTCATTAGACAAACCCCTTTGGATGAAATATAAAAAGACCGATTTGATAAACCACTGACTTCCTTTCTGCAAACAGACATGTATCAGTTCCACTCTTAAATAGGATCGTTTTTAACCTCCCCGGCGCCCCAGGCACTTTACTAGCTGCGCCCCCCCCCTTCCTTTATTTCCAGAGCATCTGCTTCCTCCTTCAGTTCTTAATTTTCCTGTCTTGTTTCAGGAGGGATTTTCCCTTAACTTTCTTACTTTTTCTTTTGTTTGTTTTTGCTGTTTGAATTGTCTTTCCATTATCCACCACATATGGACCCGCCATGATATGGACAGACGGACGTAAGGAAAGAATATAGTAGTATGGTTTGGTCACTTTTTCTCATTTCTTACTTTAACGGCATCACGGACCACCTACGTTTTTGCAAATTAGTACAGTACATTAATGAAATCGTTTGCAATTACAGTATAGAGTATACATTGTTGTATGAACTGTTTTCAACTTGTTAATTGTCATCTTTTTCATTGCTTTACTATCCTTCACTTTTTGACATCCTTATTCTTTGTTGAGCCACTGTCGTACTTGTACAACGAAGATATTCTTCGAAAGACGAATGATTTTTTCGAAACAATCATTAATGACTTCATTGTAATCAATTTCCATTGCAATATCATTTTGAGTTCACAGCAACAACAAACTGTTAAACTTTTTATTTTCCATTTCAGTCTTTACTTTCTCAAGGACAGAAATGTTTCTCTCACGATGGTACGTTTGATGTAATTTAAAATTTTTTTTTCTCTTTTTACACCCTCCAATTTTTTGCGCACTAGGCACGTACCTAAGCGGAAAAATGGTCCTGTTCTTACAGGGGTGGAGTACTTTCAGCCTTATTGTTGCAAAGCAAAGATAATTAGACCTTTCTGTCACCTTTCTGCTGCATGGTATTCTTTGCTATCTTATGCATTACGGAGATGGCTGTTTTTATGTCTGACTTACAATTGTTCGGAACGAAGTCCACTTCTTAACCTTTACTTGAATGCCGGACGTCCTGTGATACTAAGTTTCTTTCATCTCAGCGGGACTTTCGGATAATTGCTTATTACACCATAGATCTGGCTATTATCCACCAAGACTTGTAGATTCTAACCTCCTATGTTCCTGGGTCATGGTAACCAAATGGTCAGGATCACGAACTTGTGGACAGCGATTCGTGAATTCGAGTTCTAGTACCACTGATGACCCACCGTGTAGAAGGGCTGATGTATGGGAAATTTGCCAGAGCTCATAATCCCCACGAGGGGAGAATGGAATTTTGGAGAGGGAAATGCCAACTCAAGTGCCATCTTCGTCACTTTTGCGAGATTCAAAATTACGAGGTCTGTTACGAATAGGGATTGCAATATCGGACCAAAAGTTCAATACCGGTATTCGGTATTTCTTAGAACTTAATACCGGGATACTGGTTTTAATACCGGTATTAGAAATTTAAGAAAAAGTAAGAAAACACAGGTGTTTCTTTGTTTTACTTGCCAGTTTTATTAGAGAGTGTAACTACAAGAAATAATTTGTAACTTATAAATTATAACAGTATATAAAAATAACAAAAAAATAAATAAATAACTGAAGGAACATCTTATTTATTTAAATCACAAGAAAGTGCAAATATCACTATTCAGTCTGGGTACTCTTACAAATTTTTGAAATGTTCTTAATGTTTCAAAAGTTAAATTTTGAAAAATGTTCTTGAAAAATATGATGCATCAATTATACTGTCATTAAACCTAGATTATAATTTTGTGCAAAAATTACCAGCTATCGTTTACGTTCTTTCGACATTTACACTAGTTGGTGGTACTGTTAACAATGCACGATATACTTTTTCCAAGTATATTTACCTCTAAATATCTCATCTTCAAATAAATAGATTTCTCGGATGATTTTGGATATAGCTGATTTCTGTACTGTATGAGTATTTTTTTATAATGAATCTAAAAAACACACATTTTGAACCGGAAAGCATGATACAATGTGAATAACAAATTCACAAAATATCGACCCCTCAGGGGGCTCACCTTTAGGTGAGTACGGGTGTCACAATCCCGAGGTGCCCTAGTGATCTTTTCCTTTTCCCACGGGTCTTTGGTAAACATGGGCTTCAAGAACCCGGGGTATCCTAGTGATCCTTCTCTATTTTCGACCCTCTTTCTTGTCATTCAATTCATTCTTTCTTTCTCTTCCCGTCTAGACCACAGATATTAAAACAAATGTTTGGCGCAGTATAGCCGAAATCGGCTCTTGCGCCAATAAACTCCAAAATCACTCACAAAATATCGAACACCGCGTTTTCTTCATTCGTCTCTCCAATACGAATATCAAACTGTGCAGTATCGCTCTGAACTGTAATAGGACAGTTTTGGCCTTGGATGATTCAGATATTTTATAACTTCTCTTGATTGTACGATGCAACTTTGTATTCACAGTCTAATTAATTTCGCCCATTAGGAGAACATTTTAGTAACAGGTGTTGATGGATGAAGAAAGGCAAATGAGCTTGGATATGTTATTCTTCTTTCAATGAGAAAGTCAGAGAAATTATTTATGTCTATATTTTAAAGTTCAGATTAATAGTCTTTTACCCCGTTGTATCTGGCAATGAAAAAATCAGATGATGGATTTAATGAGTTGCCTTAGAACTGCAGAACCAGCTAGGAAAAATAAAAATAAGAACAACGGAATGAGCGGAATAAAGACGTTTATAAATATCTTCACCTTTTGAAATGGACGTGAAATTATTTCATTTTCAATATATTTTAATCATGGTGCAATAATTAATACTATAACAAACACTAAGTCGTATAATATTTTGCTATGTTGCGATCCCTGAACATATAAGAAACAATTTTAAAAAATTCTAGTAAATACCGAAAAACTGGAATTAAAACTTGTGAATACCGGTATTTCGAAATTGTACAAATGGCTCAAAATACCGGTATTCAGTACCCCAGTATTGCAATCCCTAGTTACGAATAGTCCTCGCGTTGCTTTATAGCGCAACGTTAATAAAAATAAGTCAAATCTGGTCACTTTATCTCACGTACTAAACCTTCCTGCTTACAACTTGAAAATCCCCCAGATTTTGGACTTGTAGACATGCAATGGATCTTCTTGCATGATTTGTAACAATCCATGAGGAAAATGTGAAAATTTGGCTGCGACTTGGGTATATTTATAACATTACGCTATTATTTTTTAAGTGCTATATATTTTAAAAACTGATTCGAAATTTGTAGTTCTTTTTTTTTGGGGGGGGGGTTACAGGAAAATATTTAAAACATTTAAAAATTGTTGGAGCTCGCATTTTGATACCTGTGTTGTTTGATATCCTTTCAGTTCTATTCGGGAGTACCGCAACTGTTTGTTCGACGCCACCCGCCGATACTGCCAGACAGAACGCAGTCGGGTCGTGGATTCCCTGATGGCCGGATACAGACACCAGCTGACGTCCGACAGTTGCGTCCGGGTGTATGACAGCGAGTGCAGTGCTGGACTCCAGAGCGCAGCCTCCTTCGTCCTTCTGGTCACTTGCCTAGCTCTACTCTCTGCCCTCGTCTCCTTCAGGCGATAGGAATCACTCAGCTTTCCCAATACATGTTTCAGGCGACGCCATCTGGTGAGAGGACTAATTTTGATCTCTGATTCGTGTTATTTACATTATTCAATCAACCATCACCTTGCCAAGAAGAAAAACGGACCACGTGATTTGTGAAAAGCGAAATAAATTCAAATCGCGAGAGGGAACTGTTTGAGAAAATAGATAGGATGGATCAGAGGAAGGATTGTCGTTTAATTTCAAATGTCAACTGCAAAATGCGTACGTTTTAAATGTTTGAGCGCTCGAAGCTGCCACTGATTGCCTTCCGATCCATTACGTTTTCTTGGCAACCGTCCAACGTCCATTTACTTTTACCTGGTGAACGAATATTTTGTATTTATGAAAAGTTCTGACAACAAACCTTTTTGGGAAAATATTAACTATTAAATTTGCTGCAATGATAAAAATTTTAGTCCAACTTTTTAAAAGGTATAAAGTACTTTAAAAAATCAATTTTAAGCAAATAATGTTTTTTAAAATGTTAAAAAAAAGGAGTGTAAGTTTGAACAAGCTTTGCAACATATTCACCAAAACTTGAATTAATGCTTTCAAATATCCCCTCTTCTGTTTTTTATACATGTAAGAAAATTAACATCACAAATGTTTTTCCATGTTCTTCTCTCTGTTCTTTAAACCAAATCATATACTATTTACTCTTAAGTGTTTTTATTGGGAATCAAAAAGTTTATATTTGATTTTTTCTTTTTTTATGGCGCAAGGACCAATTTAGATCATAATGCGCCAAGCAAAACGTTTATAACGTCATACTTTGCTACATGCAGTAAACATTTGATCTTCTGAAATGCATATTAATTCACTTGGATTTGTATAATTTATTTTTTTTCAATCAATATTTTTGTGTGCTTTGAAAAATATAAAAAATGGGATTATTAAACATACTAATACTATTTATTGAAAATTTATTTTCAAATGGCATTGTTAACTCATTGTAAAAATAAAGCTAAAAGCTATTACAAAACAATATTCTCTATTACTAATATCTCTATATTCTCTACAAAACAATTATTATTCTATTTAGATATAATTGTGACTTAAAAGATTTTTTTTTCAAACCTTGTAAGTTAAAGATCTGACTGCAGTCTTAAGTATATATCTCTGACTTATCTTCTCACTCTGTTTTTTAAAAAAAAAACTGACATTGTTTAACTTAAAACAGTTGTATGTATACATTTTAATAATTCATATATTTATTAATGTGAATATTGAAAATTTTGTCAAATCACCAGACTTTTTCATTATATCTTCAAAAGTTTTTACTTAGGCCATATGAAGTAAAAAACATACATTTCTCATTTTATATGGATTGCATGACGAAAATGAACTTAAAATGTTCTTCCTTTGTTGGATTCATTGAACGTTGCTCTATTTTAAAAATTAAATTGATATACTTAGGTTGACGAGTTTTTGACATTTTTCACCAGTAAGAAAATCTAATTGACTGTAACAAATAATTGTGTTTTAGTAGAATCAAGTACTACTCTTAATTTCTCAGAGAACTGCAGAAAAAAGCTTTAGATATGGAAAAATTATACATGTATTCCATTTATTTACAAATAATCCAAACTAATTATCTTGCACAAATGTCTAACACCAAGAAGCTTATCTACCTGATGATTAGAATTAAAGACATTCATATGCCATTGTCAAAAAGATAATGCAGTGTTAATCTGAAAATACTTGGATTCACAAAAACTGAATTACTATCATTAAGACAATTAAATTTTGTGGATGTTTTTTGAAATACAATTTTTGACTAAAAAGAAGAAAAATTATTCAAGAGAGATGTAAAACTGCATTTAAACAGAGCATTGCTTTTAATGTATAATTATTAAATGTTTGCTATATATATATATACCATATCCCTCGGAATTCAATTACAACTAAATGTAAAACAGGTAACAATTTTAAGAATATTTAAATGTATTTCACAGAATTTTTATTTAAATAAAAATACTGTGAAATACATTTTAATATTTCCAATGGCCTGAAATGTAGAAAACATTGCATTTTTAACAGCTTGTTTGTTATCAACACTTCAAATCCCACATAAGATTCACACATTTCATCATCAATGCATCTGTTAATGTGTATCAAAATGTACTAACTACAACTTTACAAAACGATTTGAACAAGAAATGGTTTTGCTTATTTTTCTGCCCTCTCTGTTTATTGAATGCCCAATTCAGCAAAGAAAAAATCTACCATAATTATGGACTTTTGCCATTATCACCATGCCTTGAAATTAATACAAATTTCTATATTGTATATAGTAGATGCTTTAGGAATACACACTGTGAAGTGATCCAGACAAATCATTTTTTAATTATATTTAAGAAGGACAATATTTAATACTTTTTTTTCTTGTTTTGAGTTAAAGGAACACAATCAAAACAGCACATTTGATAGTGCAAAACATCCGTCCATTTCTTCACAATTCATGTTGCCATTCACTTCAGTTGAAGTGTTCAATAGCATCATCACTTTTTTTTAAAGTTTTAGAGTTTTTAATATACCGTTTGATTTCAGTTTATATATTTTTCTTTTATATTCTTTTGACTAGATTTTGGTTATTTCTTTTGTGTTGGGTAAATATCTTGTTCAGGATTTGAGTAAAAATATACACATTTAATTATAATTAGTTGAAGTTTTTTTCATTATGTATTTTATTTTGGTCATAAGAAATGTGCATTTATGATTGGTGTATATGTTTTTGAACCTTTGTTTTGATAATGTTGTACTATTATGAAAGATTCCAATAAATATTGTAGTTTGTTTCTTAATGTATTCTTATTATGTTCACTGTTTTAATAAACCTCATCAAATAGCAATTCTTTCTATCCATTTTTAATTCCCCATTTCATAATTACAAAACATGCATTTTGTAAAACAATTACATCACAATTTTTTAAAATTATGCTTTTCATAAATTAAAACCTGTGAAACTCAGAAATGAAAACATAAGAAACTCACTCAAATAAAATTAAATATTATCATGCACAGTTAATTTTGAAATTTTCACACAGTGTCTTACAAAGTATTGGTAATACTTCTAATAAAAACACAAAATTAGAACTTTAAAATTTGTAATACTGAATTTTATTTCCAATCAAAACAAAGCTAATTGTGAAAAGCTATACTACATATAAAATTCTAACATAATTTGATACAAATAGATGAAGATGACCGAGTAGGTTATTTCTATTACTATTATAAACATTTCTGCAAAAATAAATGTTTTTATGGGGTAAAATTATAAGCTCAAAATTTCACGTAAAGGGAAACATTTTCCCCTTACATAATTAAATGGAAGATTTTAAGATTTTATCACAGTCATGAATAACATGAAGTAGTAATTAGCAGATGTCCATACTGCATCAATATAGTTACATACATATTCATTACCAAAAATCACGCTTAAAATTTATCCTTTTATGAGTAGAACATTATTTCAAATAAAATAATTGAAGAAAGAAGGATTCAATGATATCAGGGCTCAGCAACCTGTGGCATGTGGTACAATTCTCAGTAGCACTCTTCACTACTCTACAAATTTGTCAATATTTGAGTGGATGAAAATTGATAAATTTGTAATGGACCTTATTGGACAAAAATCTTCAGAATTACAGACATATACAGAATTATAAAAAAAATCTGAATGATTCCTAAGATAAATTGTAAGTTATTTTGTAAATTATTGAATGTCATTGCTGGAGAGATTTAACTGTTTGAAAAGGGCAAATTGCATGTACTATGCTTTCCACTTTTGGCTATACATATCTAAGTAAAAAATCTTTCAAGTCCACAAAGAAATTGTTTAACAACTGAATGCTCAGAATCGCATCAAATTGAAAGTCACAAATTATATCCCTTATTTTGCGATATAAAAGTATAGAGCTGTTATTTAACTGCAATGAAGGGAAATATTTTTTATGTCTCTTTTACATTTTAATAAATAAGTTTAAAAATACATAATATATGTACAATTTTAATTTTTGTTGAATAGTTATATTTTAAATTGTTTATTTTTACATTAAGAAATATCTTTAAATAATGCAAAATTAATATATAATAAATCTGTAAATCTATATTATTGACCTAGATTCTCTAACTCTGCATGTATTATCGTGATAATTGAATTGTTTCAAAAATGTCCATACTGGTAGATTGGTTTTGCACTCCACAACTAAAACGTTGGCGACCCCTGATGTATATTATAATGCCTTAATGATTAATAATAGTTGACAATTGAATATTTGCTATCGAATAAAAAAAAGTTGAGTTAACTTCTCAAAATTAAAGGATCTTTTCTTCAAAAGTAAAAAATTCGGAACCTTGATAAATTAAGAAGTTTACCTCATCATTGGATTAAATTTTTAAGTCAACTTCAGTATTTTGAATTTATTATGGATCTTGCACAGACAATATGAGTTTCCCTTTTGCCCCAGAAGAGTGAATGATATCTCTGTGTGCATCACACGCTTTTGCCAGGGGATACTTCTTGTCAATGACTGGCTTCACCCAACCATCTTCAATGCCTTTTATGATTAACTCAGACGTCTCTTTCCACTCCTCCTATAATACAAGAGACAAAAATTCAGATATCCTTTTCATTTTTAAATACTTTCATAGAACATGTTCATGAAGAAATCAACCCAGTAAAGTACTTAAATACTTCCCATAGCAATTCTATTTTTCTTATATTATAAATATTTTGCTTTTAAAATAGAACTTCATTTCACATGTTGCAAATGTTAATTAATCAACAACATAAAAAGCATCACACCGGAGTTACCTGAATGAGACAGAATTGTCTCATGTCTCTAATGAATCTTATATGATATCTGTTAAAATTTCAAATAAAAAACCATTCAAGGTATTTTTGATACTTATTATCTAAATTTTGTTTGACAAAGTAAGCAAAAAATAATATGCAATACATGATTTCGGCTGTGTGATAAACGTGATTTTTCTGCTCTGATGTTCGAGAGATTGTAATGCTGTTTTAACAGTTTTATTTGCCAAAATATTTTTTAAATAAATTATTCCAACTATATTTAAATTTAGTTGGAATAATTTATTTAAAAATCGAGATAAGTTACAAAATTATGATTCATTGAATTCTTGTTCAAAACGTTTAAGAATGTGTGTCTACAAAGATGACGACGAGGCAGTTTTGAACCGGATACACACAATACGAGATAAAATGTTCCAATCTCTGTACCTTTCGTTATAGAGAAACCTCTTCAATTTGCGAAGGCATTGGTAAATGATCAATTTCTAGGTAGCAATGAATGACTAGAAAAATTTAAGAAAAGACACAGAAAAACATGCCTGAAAGGATTTTTGGTGCATTGCAAAGATATGAAGGAGATTCGATCCAGGTACCTTTCGTTCCATAAGCACATAACTTGCCACTGGACCAAAATGATCACTTTAGTTTGGAGGCTGTTACTGGTTTATATAGATAACACCGCCTCACACTCCCCTACCAGTGAGTCAGTACGCGAACGAATGATATTGTTGTTGTCTCCCTATCTTGAGTTGCACACTTCCAACATTAAAGTGTGAAAAACTAACTAACTTGCAAAGTTATGAACAGTGGATCTTAAAATTAAATAACGGGTGTGGAGGACTTTTTCATCAAAGACGAGAATTTCGTAAAACAACCATATTTATCGAAGATGATTCAAAAGATGAAATTTACAGTGACATTTTTACAATGATAAAACAGAGTTGAAAAACATTTTAACTGAGCACCTTGCTCAAAACATGAGTACAGTATGGTGTCAGCTGCTTGCTGAGAAACACCCAACTGCTACTGATTTCACAGCAGTAGTGATCTGTATTTATACACTAATATAATTTCCATATTGTATCACTTCCACAACAAGCGATGTTAACTATTGAGAAACTCCTGAGTGGCCAGATAGAACCGTGACGTCACAAGCGACGATTGGATCTCCAATGCACAGCTGCCATCAGCAAAAGCTGTTTCTCAACTCCACTCGTTCTTCACCCCGTTTTCCGGGTTTGTTTACATCTCGTTAATGGCGGCACAATTGAAACGCCCACATCGCTTGCCGTTCAAGTAATACTATATTCCTGGATTACTGACAACACAGGGATGTCATGTAAGTTATCCACAACTTGTCAAACTATGCTTATAATTTAACCATGACATACAACAGTTGTTATGGCGAGCGTGTGAGTTGTTGCATCAATAGGTTTGACGGCTTGTTGGTTGCATCATTTGGGTGAGACGGCTTGCCGGTTACATCATTTGGGTGAGACAGCTTGTTGGTTGCATCATGTGTATGACGGCTTGGTTACATTTACAGTGGATAGATGGCACCACGACTTCTGCACAAAGGTTGCATTTTTTCAAAGTCCCAGGGTCACTAATGAAGGAGATTCGATTTCAGTACCTTTCATTCCATAAGCACGTAGCTTGCTGCTGGGGCAAAATGATCACTTTAGTTCGGAGGCTGTTACTGGCTTATATAGATACCACCACCTCAGATGTGAGAAATATTATGAAACAATTTTTTCAAACAAAATTAACAGATTTTACGAGTAATTAAATTTAAGGATGCATCTGATAATGTATGCTTGGAATTTCTAGTTATAAAATAATGTATCTTTAAAATTACTTATGTGCTTTAAATTAGAAAATGTCCTTAAAATCCTTAATTTTTAATATAAAATTATTTTCTTAATGTTGAAAATACAGTATATTGCTTGACATTTTTTTCTTGCAGTTTTTTTTTATGGGTAAAGTATATAAAATAAATAGATATTAATTTACAAAAAGGAGTGATATTGTTTTTGAATTTAAAATTTGTTTTATGTGGTTTATAAAGTATAATGAAATATGAACTTCTATGTAACAAATTTTTATATAATGAACTTTTTTGGGTAATTTAGCGACTTCATTAAATAGAGGTCTGACTGTATATATATTATCACAGTGCACTTTTTAAAATTTAGAACTAAGGTGAATTACAGAGAAAATTGGAGATCAGCTAACGGGATATCACATATTTTTCCATCTATAAAACAAGTAAAAAACAGCTTACTGATAAAAATAAATTGCATTTTTCACTTTAGGATAGAGTATATATTACTTTTCTGTAATAAGATAAATGATTTTCAGAAATACATAAAAAACTCCAACAGAGAAGTTGTTAAGCATAATATTATCATAGACATATATTTTGTATAAAGTATTTCATAAATATTTATCCTTTACACAGTCTGCTGATTACTGCAGTGTTTGTGTCACTACTATACCTTTGTGCTACTGAGCAATGCAACACCAATGACATTCACTTCTGGCACCATCATCTTTCTGGGGTCAACTTGGCACGTACCTCGACTTCCCACAATCTGAAAGTTACATACAGAAAGAATACAGAACTATAATGCAGAACACAATACATATATTTCACATTATATGTAATAATTATAGATACATTAATTGAATTTTTGCATCTTATGTAAAATTTTAACAGCCACTTAAATGAAAAATTTGGTGAAATACTTTTAACACAAAAATGCTTAAGACGAAATATTGGTCAACACAAAATAATGCAATGGTCCTGACATAAAGTTATGTATTTTCATGCGTTATTTCTCTTAGAATGAAATGAAAATCATTTTGCATGAAAAGATTCTCCTTCTGGGAATGAACAAAATACGGAAAACACCAGCCAGACTGGACTGTCCTACTATATCGTCGGAAGAATTTGTTGCAGTAGATAATGATGTCTGCACAGCCTCAATTACGGCAAAGACATTTTGGAGTTAGTTCAAAGTTCAAAAAATATCATTGATACGGTTTACGATGACAAAAAAGAAATGAATACTGCAGCTCCTGTTCCCACATTATTTGAAATGAGGAGCATCATGAAAAGTGTGTTCAGTTATTTAGATGCACATTCCAATGGTAAAATGAATAACAAAATGGAAGAGATTGAACAATTTGTTGACAATCTTATGCTAAAAAAAGCAATGCAAAGAAAAATATATCAGATTATTTTCCAAAAATTTAAACAATGTTTTTTCCCCCAAAGAACTTGGAAAATTTTGTATTAAATTACATCAACGTCTTGTGAATGTTTTTGTTTTAATGATTTTTATTAAACACACACATATATACATATCTATGTAAATAAAATATACTCTAATAAACTTAATTTTGTTGATATATGGGGGTTTATTTTATTTATTTATTATTATTATTTTGCAATATCGTTTAACACAAAATTTTTTCAACATGAACAAATATTTCGGTCCCCTCAATTTCATGTTAAATGATTTTCACTGTAATGTTGAATGAAATTCCAACTTAGGACCTGTTAGGGGGAACAGAGTTCTCTTTAAGTAAAACAGATTCAGAATAAAAGCAATTTTTGTAAAAACTTTATCAATAGTGTGTTATTTTTTCTTGTTGCAAATAAATTAACTGGTTGATTGTTAAAGTTGTATTTCACAATAACACATGAGAACTTGGATAAAGGACCTTGTAATTTTGAATTTTGAGCAAATGAGAAGGGCATATGAGCTGGTGCCAAATCTTTGTTCTGAATTTCCAATTTAGCAGATTCAGATTTTTTATCACAAATAAAATCCATTTTGGATGAGATTTTCACTATAATTCAAATAACCTGTTTTCAAGTCGAAAGTTTATCTTGAATTGAGAGGTATAACTAAGCCTTGTTGAAATTTTAGCTGCCTTTTTTTGTAACTTATATGTGAGTAACAGTTGTAATACTGTCTTTGAACTCCGAGCTGCCGTCCCATGACATCCCAAATGTGTTCTATCGGATTGAGATCCGGTGAGTTAGGCAGCCAGGACGTTAACTGGAATTCAGCATCATATCTCTGGAACAACTCCAACGAAATTTTTGCCTTGTGACACAGGGCCTTGTCCTGTTGGGACATTCCATTTCCAGCTGGAAAAACAGAGGCCATGTAAGGGTGCAACTGGTCCGCAATGATGTTCAGATACCCTGTAGCATTCATGGTCTGCTCTACCACAACCATGGGTCCCAGAGACGCCCAAGAGAACGTCCCCCAAAGCCCAATACTGCCAACACCGGCCTGTGTATGACCTACTGTACATTGAGGGAGCAACTGTTTGCCTGGAAGATGGCATATACTGACACGGTCATCGACGTGATGAATGACCCAAACCATGATTCATCTGACCAGGCAACTCTCTCCCACTGATCCATGGACCAGTCGCGATGTTCCCGGGCCCAGCGCAAGCGCAGTTGGCGATGAGGCTTGGTCAGCAAAGGCACACAAGTGGGACGTTTGCTGTGTAGCCCCATATCCAGCAGTGTCCTCTAAACAGTGTGCTCAGATACTATTCTACTTGGCCCTGCATTGAATTGGGCTGTCAGCTGAGTCACTGTCTGGCTCCGGTTTTGCTTCACCATGCGAGACAGTCTCTGATGACCTTTTTCTAAACTAAAATTAGAATTGACGGGTCTACAGCGCGCAGCGCTTTTACCCAGTTTGAGAGGAATAGAAAATCCATGAAAGAAGGTTTAGAAAATCAAGTAGCCCCCGGCGTGGGGGGCGGAGGAATTGGCTCCGAGGTGGCCGCGCAGGGCAGACGAACCGGGGAGAAATCTGGAGGAAGCGCAAGGAAGGAAAACGATCACCAAGCAAAAAAGGAGGCAACCAACATGAGCGGGCGGGCAGTGAGTTCACCACTGAGTCAGTTCCGACGCAGAAGAGCATTTAGTGTTGTAATGTAAAAATTAGTGAATAATGTAGAAATTAAGTGCTAAAAGTAAAAAGAGACTACAAGAAAAACCTGAGAGTGTGAATTTAAAGATTTAGATTTTAGTTTGCAGTATGGACAGCATTTGTCCCCACTGCAGCATCATTTGTGCCATCTGAGAGATCAAACTTGCTGTGTCAATTGAATCATGTTGTGTATTCTTCTTAACTGCACCTGAGTACAGTTGTTGTGGTGGTGTGGTGTTCTGGGTGCGTTCGCCGATATTCACCTGTCGGACATGTGGTACCTGTTGCTTCTTCTTGTTGTTTGTGTTGTTATGGGGATTTTTGGGGCATCCTGAGTAATTTGCAGGGTGAGGACCACTGCAATTTGCACATTTAGCTGGAGTTTTAATGGACTTTTTACATTCAGAGGTGAGATGACCCCCTGAACATTTAAGACATCTAGGTGCTCTATTACAAAACCTAGAGTGGTGGAAAAACTCCTGGCATCGATAGCACTGAGGAGGCATTTTAGATTGATTTAGAGGCTCAGGCTTAACTCTAAAAGAACCTATGTGTGTGATATTGAAAATGCCTGTATTAACAGGGCACCTAGGAAGGGTTACCAGAAAAAGTGGCATGTTTGCTTGGGTTTTCTTGTTTTTCAACAAGGTGACGTGGCTGGGATCAAACCCGAAGCCACAGAGTTCCTGAATGAGGTCGTCGTGATTAAAATCAGTGGGTAACCCTCTGATCACGCATTTAAGTTGTTTATTGTGGTCCATCTCAAAAGTGTGCGACCGCAACTTATGTTCCGCTATGTAAGATTGGAGCTGTCTATGCTCAATAATTGTCTTTGGGAATATGCGGAGCTTCCCGTTTTCGAAACGCCCCTCGAGTGGCTGACCAGTATGTTTGCCTAACTGTTCGAGTAGCTCGGTTGAGTTTTTGCCGGCGTCAATGACAATAGAGGCAACTCGTTTCTTGTTGGTGACTAAAGTGAATTCACCCTCATCTAACTTTGAAGGAGCGTCGCCGATATTGGCTGAGCCCAGCAAGCCAGGAATGGCTGCGGGGTGACGTCCTTCTGTGTAACGTGTTTCTCCGAGCTATCGTCGGAAAAATCAGATTCTTCCATAAGCGAGTCTTCGCTTTCTGAAAGTGTGGAAATGGGTGGGGGGAGCGACTGCTCCGAACGTGATTTCTTCCCTCGACCGCCCGACGTGGGTGAAATGGTTGCACGCTTTAGTTTTCTGCGTTGTTTAGGCTTAGGAGCCGAAGCAGCAGTGGGAACATGTTTAGGCTTAGTAGCCGAAGCAGCAAGTAATTGGTTAAGCTGCTCGAGCTTAGTGAATCGGTCATTGAATTCACGATACATGAGATCGTTGGATTTCCTAGAGCACTTATATGCTGTCCATTGGACCTCATTAATAGCCCTAAGACTCTCAGGCATGTCTGTGTCATAGAGTTGGAGGGTGCGGATAATGTCCTCAAGGGACTCACACAGCTCCTCGCAATCGTCACTCGTTTTGCATGTATCTAACCGCGTCTTTGCTCTAACTGCGTCAAAACAAAAAGGCTCAGTAGTAAATAAATTACTTACCTCTGCCGACGCATCATCTGTCCTGGTAGCGGACATATCCAAAAGTGTAATCCAATAGAGTTGTCAAAAGACAAGGAGTGCACGTGAAACACGAACACAGTATCACAAGATTGTGCAAACTCCGAAAAAATCGGAGAATCACAAAAATAATCGCAGTCAAAAAGCACTGTAGTAATGTAGAACAGGAACCAGGCCGTAAAATCACCGAAAAACCATACACCAGCTCGATGGAGAGAGATGAAGATCGGGATATCTGCTTGTAAAAAGGGGCACGGACGAGGACAGAGAATCCGCGTGTGGAACCTATGGCGACAAGAAGCTAAGTGTGATGCTCAAAAAATGCAACCTTTTTCTTTGATAACGTGTGGACATCCAACAACCTGTCATCTACTGCTGGTTTTACCATCATTCATCTACTTTGCATAAGTACTAACAACTGTAGATCACAAACAACCCACAAGTCGTGCAGTTTTGGAAATACTTGTTCCGAGCCTTTGGGCCATTGCAATCTGCCCTCTATCAAAGTCGTTTAGATCTGCAGCCTTTCCCATCACACACAGAAGTAAGTGAAAGAATGAATCTTCAGACTCTCGAGCAGCAGTTAAATACCACTTCCACCTGATCATGTGCCTTCTACGTCATCCAGGCGAGTTCATTGCAAAATGTAGGGGTGGTCATAATGTTTGGGCACTTGAGTGTATATATGAATGTATTATTATTACAACAATATTCAGACACGGTGGAATTTTCCATCATGGAACTAATTTTTAATTATGCTTTTACAAGTCCTTTTGAATTTTGGAAGATAATGGAGAATATTTTTGCATATGTGGTCAGAAACTCCCAAAATGGAGATTACTGGAATAGTTTTCACTACTTCATTTACATACCAGATTTTGTAAAAGAGGTAATGAATTACATTATTCTAGTCTACACATGAATAAAGTTTTCAAACAATGGAGATATGGCAATCCAGTTTGCAAATTTTTACAAGCGCCACCCCCTCCTACTCTTCAATTTCCACATCATGCCAATTTGAAGACTTTGAGACTCAAAAGATTTCAAATGCATCAGTCACTCAGCCTAACAGGTATTTAGCGATACCAGAACTCAACAGAAACAACACTGGTTATAAGTATGCAACAAGGATCATTGTTACAAATACATCAACCACCCATCCAGTATACAAGTAACAAGTTAATGACACTGACTGCTGTGCCATAGGACCTAAGTTTGAATCCCAGAGAAGGCATGGATTTTTGAAATGTATGGTGCCACAGTGTGGCATGGGGGTACTCTAAGAAGCTGTTGAACCGCAAGTCCTCTCGAGAGGTTAGTGGAAGGAGAAGAGATGTAGGAAGCCCCTGACCATTCACAGGGTGTCTTCCCTCAAAATTGGGATGGAACCGAGCCAAATCGTACTGTCACCTGCATGGTGCTCCAAGCTAAGGCTAAAGATAGGCGTACATCTGGCCCTTTGCACGATAAATTTTGTGGGCCTCGATCTGACACCAGACAGGTGGCATTAGTAACAATAATAACAAAATGCATCAATAATAAATAAAGAAATGAACATGCATATTTAGAAAGTATTTCAGAACATATTTAGCAAAAAAGGGGGAAATATACACAAATAAAAATATTAAGCATTAATTAAAGCAAGTGTAGCGTTAAATGTTGTTCATTCCTTGTCTCAAAATTTCTGAAAGTGCCTGATAAAAAAGTTATAAATTTAAAAGCACAATATTATTTTGCAACATATTAAGACTATTGTGAACATAAGATTCAACATTATTTTCTCTTCTAAAAATAATTTTTTTTATTAAGGTAAACAATATTTGTTGCCCAGGTACAAAATATACAATTTTAGTAAACATAATTTAACAATAACACATTCTCAATTAAAAATATCAAAATCAAAACAAATAGATTTTTTAAAAAAATATAAACAATTTACAAGCAGTAAAATTAAAATTTTAAAAATAAAATTTAAGCCAAAGGAAATAAAACAAAATAAGACATCAAAAGAAATAAATCAGGAATACAAAAAAAAATTTCATGCCAAAAAAAATTAATAAAGTTGGACTTCAATAAAAATTCAGTTTGCAAAAGACTAGTAGTTGAATACACACAGTCCAAATTATCTAATTTATTGCATGAAGCAAAGAATTCATGCTGGAAAGATATAAATTTTAAATTTTTTAACGAATATCAATTTTTGTAGTCATAAAATAAGTGAAATTGAAATTTGTTAAACTACCCAGATATTAAATTTTGATCATACAAATTAGTTTTAATATTATTTCACACTTAACTGATCTAATTTACATTTTACAAATACTATTCATTCTCAGATTACAAATTCTAACAAGTTTTAATAGTTTTTTGTGCTATTAATACTTAAAAAACAAAAGGAAGAAAAGCATAAAATTTGGTTAAGGTGGACTTCTAAATGTACTGAAAAGGTCAGGGTACTTTAACTTAATGAAATCACATTATTTGGATATGAAACTTTTGTTGAGAACGTAAATTACTCATATAAATCCACCTTGAAATGTAAAAATGTCAGAAATGGTCTAGAAAATTTTTAAATTACGAAAAAATACATATATCTTTGCTTCCAAAATGCTGGGACGCCATGTTTGGTAAGCTTTATTGTAATGACTGCAGATGGCGCCCCGTGTATGCAATCATGTACAAAACTTTTAAAATATTACTTTAGAAGAAAATTGAGCATAAACTGCTTAAATACACATTAAGAATACTTTATTTTATGAAAAAGAATATTTTGCTACATGAATAATGATTTTAATCACTTCAGAAACACTAATTCTGCTTTTTTTTATTTGAAAGGGGGAGGGGTAAGAGAATTAAAGTAACCCTAGACTACGTCATGAGATCACGTCATTGTTGGGGAGGGGACCCTCTTCCTTGGAATCAAAGAAGGAAGTTTTGACAATTTGTTTCCAAGATGAAACGGTCAAGTGACCTTGAGATAAGGTGGAGGAGGGTGGGGGAAACACATGAATAGGATAGCTGTTTATTTCAGGGAGAGGCGATTGGAATCTATTTTGGGACTGAAAAAAGGGGGTTATTGTGGGGTGTATACTTTCTTAGTGAGTGAAACATTTGTAGAATTGTCATTACAACCAGACTGAAAGCTCTTAAAGCTAACTTCTGCAGGGAGTGGTCAATGGATGCTATGCACCGGGGCCCTAAAATAACCAAGAAGTAAAAAAATATACTCTTGCATATGAAAACTTTACAATACTCCTATTGATGTCAGTATGGCGAGATGTAAAATTTATCGTAGACATTATTATTATGGATATCTAAAATTCGACAATCTTCAAAATAATTCTTGATGTTACGAAAGTTTAGTTTTTTTTATTCGATTTGGGAAGCTTCCAAGAATCCCTACCTCAACTGGACTTTTTAGAAGGTATAATTTAGAAGTGGACTTATATTAATAAAGTAGCAAAATTTTTATGAAGAAGCCTGGTTGTTATTTCAATAGTAACTCTAAAAATAATGTGAATGTTTCAAAAATCTTAATTCAGGCTCTGTAAAGAAAAATCCTAACTATATATACATTGAAAAAATATTACATAGAAGTATTTTCAATGAAAAGAGAATGTTTTGAAAATGTAATTTTTCTTCATGTTTTTGCTATAAAATTACATTTAAACAGTTTTAATGTAATGGAATATAATGGAAAATTTTAATCGAATTGTTAAGTAATTACTACTCTGTGCTAATGGATCACATAAGCAGAATAAAAAATTCGTAAAACAGAGAATTATGCACAGATCTCAAAAATAAGTTATTTTTGTATTTGGAAAGGAAGTCCTTTCCGAAATTAAAGCAGCTACGTACAAATGGACTGCACTCTTAAAATTTCCCATTCGGGAAAAAATTCAATCAATATTAGATATGTAAATTTTGAAGATAAAAGATTAACTATAAATGAAAATTTTTACAGGGTTTATTAAAGTAATTTATGCGCCTGGAGCAGGATTAGCAAAAGAAAGAGAGAGATTAGTGTCGCTCTATAAAGCAACAAGAGGGCTATTAATCACAAACCTCGTAATGTTCAACCTCGGTGGAGTAACGAGAATGACACCTGAGCTGGCATCCCTCTTTCCTAACTACCACATAATTGGGAGGAATGACCTCATCTACACGGAGGGTCTTTAGTGGCAACAGGATTTGAGCCCATGACACTCCAGACAGGAACTCTTGACCATAACCACTAAGCTACTGCGCCCACCAGGAATAGCAAAAATTCTATTGGAAAGGTTAAGGGAGTCTGATAACCAATCAGTTTTTAATACATTTGAAGTTTTCTGAGAGTTGACAATCTCAATATTCGACAGTTTAGAGAGAGTGATTAGTTTAGCAATCATTTTAAAGCATTTTTCCATTCTTAAAAGTTTAATTAAAAACTGGAAGGAGGTACCGCCCCCTCCCTTATCTGCCTAATCGCGGACCAACTCTCATTGTACAAATTATGCAACTCTATCGCAGCTCAAATTGTAAAACTGTAATTTCCTTGTATTATGTAGTTCATACGGTTTTTTCTTCATAATTGGCTGTAAAATTGTAACACATCGTCACGTTTAACTATTTTGCACGT